>NW_024122007.1:0-32500 GCF_016745375.1 Pimephales promelas | reverse complement strand
ATTAGTAATTTAACTTAAACATCTAATCTAAGTCGAAACAGCTAATCTAATTTCAAATATCAAGTGTTCAACGATGATTCTCAGAAATCGCTTACTGTACCTTTAATGGACTGAACTTGCTATGAAAACACAAATGTGACAAGCAAGACATGATAAGCAAATTTATTTGTACACAACTTTTTTCTGCAAAATAAGTAAATCAAATAACTAACTCAATTGACTGAAAAAAAAGCATTTAAAAATAAATTCAAAATCGTTTCAGATACCAAAACATTTTCTTGTTCTCATCTCTTCAGTGCTCTGCGAGGATCCCGTCCATTAGTTATGGTGGCACTGTGTTTTGAGCCCTGACCTCTACTTGGTACTGAAGAAGCAGTGCCACTCTTCCAATGGTTGCGGTTCAAATGACGCCCACCTTTACCAAAGGAGGTCTCTCGGGGGACAGGAGAAGGAGAAAACACAGCAGAGCCGTTGGCTGGGAGGGGCAGAGAGAATGGTACATATTTCAGCTTATTCTGGTCAAGAATCCCCTATTTATACAGAGAGAGCCATCTGACTGACATGTTAAATGAGCAACCACAGCTTATTTTGTTT
The DNA here is from genome assembly GCF_016745375.1 of Pimephales promelas. Next base: position 31,906 of record NW_024122007.1, on the reverse strand, counting down.
TTATCCATTTAATCGTTAAAGTTACACTATGCAACTTCTTTTGTTAAAGATTTACAACATTTATATACAGTAATTAGCAAGTACATCACGAATCCATCTTCCAAAACATGTTTTTGTCTTATCCTGAATCGCAATGGTACACCTATTCTAAGTGTTTATATTCAGACTATTTGAGACCGAGTGTGAACCAAAAGTTAGTGTACCATTAAGGGAACAAATGAAAATAAGAAATATGATTCCAGCCTATATCTTGATTTTGAGCAATTTTAGCTTATTTTTAAACAATTTTAAAGGCCCCGATATTCCTCAAGAGAAATCGAAGAATGAAGAGGTGTGATGTCATCTCGAAACAAATTAGGCTTGCGAAATCAATCCTTTTGGAAACGTTCAGTACGACTGGTAAACCCATTCAAACTACCATTGTTCCATGCCGAGTACATAATATTTAGGTGTGGATCTGAGGCTCCACCTACTTTGACGTGGAATTTTACTCAGTTTATTTCGTCAGACGTCTACAGACTGCGAATAAAAATATGACCACACTGGAGAACTGCTTTATAGTAGAAACTGAAGTTGTAATTCTAATTGAGAGGACACTGTTTTTCACATAAGCTGCTTGTTAAAAGCAATCTATTGTACAAATTGCTATGTAAATAAATGTGACGTGACTTTACTGGAGTGCCGAATTATCGCTATGATCAGATGCTTTCTTGCCTGCTATTTTCTCACCGCTGTCATTTTTTAAAAGTTTATTTTGTTATTGAGATCAGCACTTCTAGATCCATCTAAATGCCACTCTCAACAGGCGTCGGGATGTTCGCTAACAGTATATTGCTGCAAAGGTACTTCAAACTTCTATAAGCAAAGAACGAAAATGAACTTCACGCTGAGTTTATCGGGCCCTTATGCCATCTTGCAGGCCCTTGGAAATATGCTGAGGCCCCCTTAGGGTTTTCAGGCCCCTGAATTAATGGATTAATTAAATTATGGTTATTTTCAATAAATACTGCCTTTGTCCAACAATAGTTTGAGGTTCTGAAGTGTGAACCTGTGGGTACAGCTGGTCCGGGATTCGGTATACTAGGAGTGCCGCCATAAGCTTCTGTTTTAACCTGTTAAGAGAGAAAACGGACACTCATTGTGTGCTCATCTCACTGTTCATGCCCTGTATTTTCGCACTCACGTGTGTGTTGTTTATTTGGTTGATTTTAGCCAGAACCTCTGGGTTGGGCTCACTGAAATTTGGCACCTCTGAGAATATCATACAGAACCTTTGATAGATGCAAGAAGGTACTTATTGCAATCATCATTGTTTCAGAGAACTTAAGTTAAATAAAAGTGTGAAGACCTACTCTCCGATCTTCTGGAGGTCCCCTGTTCTCCCAATATACAGTGTAAGAGATCCTTTGAACAGAGATGCATATCTGAAATCAAATGTGATTTTCTTTAACACGATGAAAATGAACAAACCAAATCTTAAGAGGCTTTATTAAGAGTCGAAGGATGCATTACTATTATTATTAACAGCCAAATAAATTTTGCTCCCACCCTCGATTGAGTTGGATGATGTCACCGGTTTGTATCAAGCTGCCCACCTCGTCCCACACTGATATGGTGATACTCCCGGTCCTGTCAGCCACTTTACATGATCGCACTTCGTGTCCGTCCTTTGTCTTAGATACTCGACCTGGTATATTTTGTTAAAGAAACACAAAAAGGAACACACATAAATGGAAGGCAATTGGCGAAGGCAAATGAGCTTTTCAACTCATTTTCGTTTATTTTTAAAAAAATGTCATATTTTCTTCCCTATTGTGATGTAGGGTAGGTTATATCTGAGTGAAACGAAAGGAAAAACAGGGCAGGACTTGATTTTGTTATTTTTATCAAAGATTATGAGGACACATTAATAAAAAACATAATGTTCACGGATAAATCATTGATAATTGTGCAATATTCCATAAAAAAATAAGAATGTAAAATTTGGTTTCATGGTGACTTGAAACAACACTGAAATTCATTCATTTTAACACAACTCTGTAACTGTGCCTGAAATAGCTTCACACATTTCTTATTTCCTAAATCCCAATAAAAAATGCATGGCAGCTGAGTGCACAATATCAGCCATGTGTGAGCTAATTCGATGTGATTTTCTGAGTCGAGAACATTACGGGTCGATTCAGTCGTGAAAGATTTTTTTCAGAACGCCATTGTGACTCGGCTCAACCGACTCACAGAAAAGATCCAACTAAAAAAAGATTCATTCAAAGATTCACTACTGAAAACAACAATGTTGATTAATAACTTTTTTTTATAGAAGTCAGCACGGACTACAAGAATCGTAAGACATTATACTAATCTTATTTGAATTTATAGGCTACACCAAACGCTTTGCATAGAAACATTTTTAAAAAAGGAGGACAGCAACGCAATCGTAGCCTGCTAGGCCGCGTTTGGTCGTTAGCAAACGTTTCCCACTTCAAATATGACTTACCAGTTTCCAGGACGATGAAAACCAAATTAATATTTTTTAATCCAGGTTTAAGGTCTTTAATCAGACACACACTTTCGTTCAACGGGTTTGCCATGGGAAAAAAAATTAAAGGAAATCCAATTCCGCCAAACTGCCACCTTGGATCACCTAAGATGACCGAAGCCAGGTATTTATAGAAGCTAAGTTACCTGAATGAGATCATATTTTAACGAATGTTATACATAACTTCCCCCTTTAAAACTGAATAAGAACAATTCAGTCTTATTAACATATTAATTAAGGAAAGGGAAAACAAAAGTACTAAATTGTTTACGTTAATTTTCCTGTAAGAATGCAAGTGATTAAATATTCGTGCGTTTTGTGTGGTTTGAAAAGCGCCAAGGAATCGAGTTCTAACGGGAAAAAAAAAAATAAAGAATCGTCACGAACAGGATTCGAACCTGTGCGGGGAAACCCCATTGGATTTCGAGTCCAACGCCTTAACCTCTCGGCCACCGTGACTGCGTAATATGTTCTTGTGAAAAACCTTATATCTACTAGTGGTATTATACCGTCTTATTTGAAGGAATGAATTAATAGATTTTTTTTATCGTATAATAATATAGTTACGTATAAGCATTAATTTCGCTTGTTTCGTTTTCTGCTGTTTTAATTGAGTCACCATAACGCCAGATGGCGCCAGTGCACAAGGAGTTAGGGCGCGTTTTCATTTTGACCACTCTTCACGTTGAAACCTTTGAAACGAAAATAATTACAAAATTGTACATAAGCCAGGCCTCGACATACAATTAGTTCATATGAATGTTCAGGAACAGATAGTTCAAATGCCACACAGTACAGCTCTGACAAGAAAGGTATAAATCAACAATTCACCGTTACCGCACAATGCAGGTAAGAATCATTACGGATATCTTTGTAACCCCACATAAAAGGCACTCTGAAATTTGCTGGATGAGACTTTAGAGTGTGCTGGACTTTTGCATTGTTAATACAAGATCTTTACCAAAAATGTATGCACCTCTTGATCGAAATATTTCCATCTTCCTTGATTTGTCTTCCTACATGGTTGTTTAAGAAATGGAAAGCCAGTATACACTCATATAACATGCTATAAACATAATAATAACTGTAATAATCACTTTTTTTCTTAACCAGCCAATTATACTTCAATATGGCCTATTAAGCATCTAATATGAATGTTTAATGTTTAAGGTGTTCAAAGTCTAGGGTTGAGTCTTTTTGTCAAGTCTTTGAAAGCATAGGCTACTAAAGATTCAAAGGAACAAGATAGACGAAAACGCACGTTTCAAAGTTTTTATTTATTTGCATTATAAGAACAATTTGAGCAGAGCGTGAAACAACTTGGTAAACAGGTGTTGCAGAAACAAGGTCTCTGCTGTAACTGAGCCATTTTCTTTGGCGTGAATCATAATGTTTCTAAAATATAACCAAGACAACATATAGCTCTCGTATATATTATGAAGTCAAGTAACATTTTAAAGAATATGTAAATACAGATTAGGGATTACAAGAATCAGAAAAAATTTTGTTAAAATCTGTTATATGTTAAAGAAGTAAAACCTCATCCCTTTTCATCTGAAAGAGACATCCACCCGAAGCAAAGATACACACTTTTATGTTTTTGTTCAGCACTGGAATACTGAAATGAAAATATGCTGGAAATAAACACACAAAAATCCCACTTGCTCTGATTTATAATAAAAACATATGAGAACCAAACTCTATTCTCATTCTCACAATATCAACAAACCAGACTTGATTGGTCAGTACTGCTCCTCATGCTTTTCTTTATCCGCTGACAGCACTATTTTATTTATGGATTTCTATAATAGCGAGTGGTGATGTGTACACAAAATATCACTTAACTACATTTATTCCAAAGTGATGAGGGGGATTTTTGAATTTGTCCTTGTGTTAATCAGTTCTCACATTTTGAAACTTCAGTACAACAATTCAAATAGACTTTCACTTTTCATACTTTTGCAGTTCTCCACCACTTTCCACACTTCTCTGGCTTATTTGCATGCATCGTCTCCTTCATCACTTTCAGACACATGCCTGTGATCTAGACTGGCTTCACAGCGCCTGTTTCTCAGCCAGCACAATGCCAACAGGATCTTGAGAAATGGCCGTACATCAAAAGCAGGAATGCTTTCTGAGTAAAGGTCCGAGACATATGTGGAGCTCAGGGAAGACCAGGATCCCCCATGTCAGCTGCATTCCAGACGTGTGATCACTCAGGACAGAAAAAGGTTATCTAAATGTTCATTAGTCACTACGAAGCAGAAATCTAGAAATCAGAAATTATATTTGTAGTTTAGTTTAGGACAATACACTAGCTTTCTCACATCTTTTGGTCTCTATGTTTATGGGTTCACAGTACACTTAAAATGTAATATGGAGTACACTTTTTTGATAAATACAGAGATAGAACATGGCATGGCAGTATATTTGTGCTGTATAATCTCTAAAACAAAACCATGGAAGCTTGTTTCCGCTACAGAATCGAATGATTTATAAGATAATTGAGACTTTTTATCTAGCAATTCTGACATTTTTTCACAGAATTGTTAGATATAAACGTACAATTGTGTTTTATACTTAATATCATGCAATTCTGACTTTATAACTCGCAATTGGGAGTTTATATCACGCAACCCTGAGAAAAAAAGGTCAGAAGTGTAAGAACTCAAAATTGTGAGGAATAAAAAGTCAGATTTGTGAGATTAAAAAGTAAAATTACTGTTTTTATGTTTTATTCTGTGGTGCCATCAAGCTTCCATACAAAACCTAATCGGACCAATTATCATGGTTGCATGAAGTCAATATCACAGCTGTGCACAGGCTGTTCCAGATGAAATGAATTGTCGGACTGTGGGTTGAAAACCAGGCTATGGTCAATACGTGTCCATTTGGCGTCCGTTGACTCCTTTGGCTGTAAGCGATTCGACTTTCTCAGTTGACAGGTAGTCACCAGAGGATAACAGAATGTCCAGTAATACCAGCTGGAGTGGGTTTCTCACAAGCATAAGTTTTGGATAAGACGAACTGACATGACTGCTTTCACATTCACTTCTGCTAAAAGACTAGCGACTAACAACAGCGATATGGGATTTTTACGCAAATGTCATTTAGTTCATGAATATTGCCTTTGAATGGACTGTAAGTCTGTTTTTTGGGAGGACAGGCCAGATGTCTGGGTTCTTGATGGGGATGGCTGGCACTGATAAGGGAGAGAGTGTTTTCTCAGCTTAGGAGGGTGTCCTAGGGCTGGAATGGGGGGTCGGGACATTAGGATGCTTGTCCTACAGCAACACCCTCTGCTTGGCCTGCAGCTTCAGCTAGAGGGCTGTCTTCACTGTGCACTCTTTCCTTTCCCTTTTCTTCCTCTCCTTCCTCTTCATCCTCTTCCTGTAAAGCACTGTGGGACACCACTATCTTGGAGGCGTCCTGGGGCAGGGTCGCAGAGAGAGCATACTCCTCGCTCACATCTTCTGTGATCGACAGCTGAACCTCTGTTGTGCCATTCAGAATGCTGGGCACCTCATCTTTCTCCATTGCCTCCACAGCTGCCTTTACTTCCTCCTGTCCTGGTGCAAGATGGGAGTGAACCTCTTTGAAGGACAGGTCTTCAGTTGGGCTCTCAATAGGGGCCAGTTCGATGGGGGTAATAGCACTTGGCGAGCTCTCTGGTTGAGGTGAGTCCTCAGTCTCGGGTTGCCCTTCCCCATTGCGGTTCTTCTTGATGTTGAAGGTTAGAGGAGAGACCTTGAAAGAGGTGTTCTTTGCACTAGGGCTCTTCTGGTGGTTGGGTGTCAGACTTTTCTTGATTTTATCCCGCTTCTCTTGGGACACAATCTTGTTCATCTTCTTCTCAATGTTCTGCCTGGAGAAAGCCTTCTTCAGGCTGTCCACTTTCTTCAGACTGGAACGCTTGATCTTCTCAGCTCGAGATTTTTCAACTCTGGTTTCAGCTTCGAGATCCAAAACCCTCAAAATGTCATCCTCATCCTCTTCTGGTCCCTGCTCCTCATCTGAGGAGAGAGCGATGGTCTGAAGGCCCTCCTCTTGAGAACGGTTGGCATCAGTGGCTGGGGTGTCCTCTTCCACTTCAGGTAACGGTGCAGGTTCATTCACAAAGACACTTGAAGGGATTTCATTTTCCTCCTGCACAACAACAACAACAAAAAAAAGAATAAATTATACAGTTCTGCCTATTTACAGCTTATTTTCACACCACACATAATTGTTCTTAATACAAAGTTCTGCCAATTTTAATGCTATGAAAAAGTTTTCATTGCTAAAGCCATTTATTGTAATACGGTTTCCCCACAGAGGAATCCAGTGCCGAATTAGCTGCCTGCAAGATTTGTATTTGGTTCCTTGGCAACCGGACTCTAAGAATGCGCATGATACAGCTGTCATGTGTTTGTGGGAGATAGCTTCAATAGTTTCTACATAACATCATTCTCTATTAATGTCTTTAATTTTAGGTCTTCTTTTTAATCAGGATTTTAGACCAGGGTAAAAGTGGTTAAAAAGGCTTAGATAAAGTCTGTAACTTAGTAGCAAATTAAATGAATCTGACAAATGGCTTAAAATAAACATAAAACCTCTGAAACCTATCTGAAAATCTGTGTATTGGCCAGATCAAAATCACTGTGAAAAGTCTTCTTAAAGGAGTAGTTCACTTAAAAAAAAAACTTTTGCTGATAATTTACTCACCCCCATGTCATCCAAGATATCCATGTAATTCTTTCTTCAACTGAAAATAAATTAAGGTTTTTGATGAAAACATTCCAGGATTTTTCTCCATATAATGGACTTCAATGGGAACCAAACGGTTCAAGGTCCAAAAGACACTTTCAGTACAAACTGTTTAAAGGCTTTAAACGATTTCAGACGACGAATAAGGGTCTTATCAAGCGAAACGATCGCTCATTTAAAAAAACAAAACAACAAACAAAGTTTAAGTTTTATAAGCTAAAATGGTCACCTTGCTCTGTTCTGTGATGCGCGTTCGTGACTCTCCTGTTCAAACTCAAAATGAACAAATCTTTTCCCGAGTCAACTCGTTCATTTTGTTCGTTGAATGAACCAAATGACACAAAAAAGATTCGTTCATTTTGATAAACGAGTTCGAACAGGAGAGTCACGAACGTGCATCACAGAACAGAGCAAGGCGAACATTTGAGCTTATAAAACTTAAACGTTGTTTTTGTTTTAAATGAGCGATTGTTTCGCTTGATAACACCCTTATTCATCGTCTGGAATCGTTTGAAGCCGTTTGAACAGTTTGCACTGAAACTTTCATTTGGAACTTGAACCGTTTGGTTCCCATTGAAGTCCATTATTTGGAGAAAAATCCTGGAATGTTTTCATCAAAAACCTTAATTTCTTTTCGACTGGAGAAGGAATGTTATCTTGGATGACATGGGGGTGAGTAAATTATCAGTAAAAAAAAAGTGAACTACTCCTTTAAAATGTACAACAGGACAGCCTTTCTGGACAAACATTTCTAGGGTTTTGTCTGTGGCTTTACAGCAGCCATTATGAAGAGGTTTGAACAGTTGAACACACTTTTTACTCTTAAAAGTATATTGCCAAAGAAATGTTCCTCGTCAACACACCGTGACCTTTTATCACAGTTTCAAGTATTTGTCTTTTAAAAGATGATGCAGTGTCGAAAATCTTCAAGCTGATTCTGCTCAGCTTGTAATATGAAGTACTATAGAGTATTGATGTGTAGTGTGGATATACATTCCTTTAAATGACACAAGGGGACAAGAACATTTGGTGTGAAAAACATTGTGTACAAACCCTCTTTTCCCTGCTGGAGACAATCATAAAGGCTGAAGAATAGTGAGACGATTGGAAAGGAAGGCCAGGCATGACCCTACACAGCTCATATCAGAGTTTCCACTGAGTTTTGGAGGACAGCCAGTACAGAAAGAGAGCGAGAGTTGGGCAATTGGAAAGAGAGAGAGAGAGAGAACAGAAAGCAGGGAAGTCTGGTGTAGAGCTTTGGAAGGGAGTATAGGATGAGAGTCAGGAAGCATTTGAGGTGGAGTGCAGCAATAGGGACACCTGGAGAGAAGCCATGTTTGCCCCCCACCCATCAAAATGTTCCATGGCATGTCAGAAATGTGAAGGAGAGCCTGGGAGCCTCGCTATCTTCGCGATAAGACTCTAAATTCTGATACGGATGAGGCCACGTCACACAGGAAACCTCCCAGTTAATCAATTTAACAGCACTGTTTTCGTTCAGTCTGAAATGTAAGCTCACACAAATGTTCTGCATGTATAAATGTACTGTGAAGGCAGATACCCCTTGTTTTTGGGCATACAGTACATGTATATATGCTTTAAAAGGACATGAAACTACATTTTGAAGCAAGATTTTAACAGAAGGCTGTGTTGCACACAAGCGGCAACATTCTAATCTGAAAAATGAAGCCTACCCAGAAGTGCGAAAAACTGCAATACATCTAAAATCTGCTAGAGGCCGGTCCCAAAAGGGAGCAAATATCCATAGATTTCATGTTAAAATGTCCGTTTTCACAGCATAAATTCATATCTTTGGTCCCATGGACTTTTATTGTATTTTTCGGTAGGTTCTTCCTAGTGCCTGACAACTGTGAGGGGGGTGAATTGTTTTCTAACTCGTTAGTTTAGATCGTGTTTACATACAAAATGTAAAATACAAAAATCTCGGCCATGATCTGACACAACACATCATACCATCTCTGTATCCTTTCTGAACATTTGTATTTTGTATTTCCCAAGATTTTCCAGTATGGCGCCGCCCATACCCCCATAAACAGCCTCAAAACTGTTCTTCAGAAAGTCTATGGGTGACGTCACAGATGCTTTGTCCATATTTTTTCCAGTATATGGTTGCACATCATAGAAAAGAATGTTACCACACCATCGACTAGTTTTAAAGGGTTAGTTCACCCAAAAATTCTGTCAGTATTTACTCACCCTCATGTTGTTCCAACCCCGTAAGACCTTCGTTCATCTTCGGAACACAAATTAAGATATTTAAGATATTAAGATCGCTCCTGCATACTAGTCCATAGGCTTCTTCAGGGAATGACTTGCTGTCCTCGAAAAGTCATTAAAGACATCGTTAAAATAGTCCAAGTGACTACAGGGGCTCAATCTTAAGTTTATCAAACGACGAGAACACTTTTGTGCGCAAAAAAAACAACAAAAATAACGACTTTATTTCAACTATTCGTTTATTTCTCCCTCTGCCTCGAGTCAGGTTACTAGTTTAATAGCGTAAGCTTCTGTTATTGTACGTCACACGCATCACACACATCACACACGACTAGCGTCGGCCAATAGTGAGCCTACGTGTGACGTAGCTTTACGCAATCACACTACGTTAACTGACTACAGGCCCATGGAGAAGGAAGTGAATAGTTGAAATAAAGTCGTTATTTTTGTTTGTTTTTGCGCACAAAAAGTATTCTCGTCGTTTGATAAAGTTAAAATTGAGCCACTGTAGTCACTTGGACTATTTTAACGATGTCTTTAATGACTTTTCGAGGACAGCAAGTCATTCCCTCAAGAAGCCTATGGACTAGTATGCAGGAGTGATCTTAATATCTTAAATATCTTAATTTGTGTTCCGAAGATGAACGAAGGTCTTACGGGGTTGGAACAACATGAGGGTGAGTAAATACTGACAGAATTTTCATTTTTGGGTGAACTAACCCTTTAATTTTAGGAGAAAACTGGTTCATTTGAAGCTGTTTGAATCAGATGCTCTTCCCTCTCCACTCGTAGCATACCATGCCCACTTTTGGTGCATTTTTCAAAAAATTGTGGTGAGAACTAACAGGTGCTAAAACAGTGTTTTATTTACCCTTTAAAGGGTAGTTTATGCAGGAATCAGGTCTTTTTAAAAGTTTTCCTGTGTAAACATACTAATTTTTCAGTAGAAATGGCATAAGTTAATTGACATTTATTTAAATGATCAGTATGTCTCTCATTTGCTCCATCAAAGGCTCCGTTTTATTCTTTCTGTGAACCCCCAAACCACACAGAAGTGAGGTATCATCACTATCATGATATCAGGATATACATATATCAGGATCAGGATATATCTAAACTCTCTTAAAAAGGCGAAGAGATGAAGGAATCTTAGTGGACAGAATGTTACGTAAACATTGAATTCGAACCTGCCTTGATTCCTCTTATCTGTTTATACTGCCTGCATAGAGCCTTAATGTTCACATCTGCTTTTCTAACATGATAGAAAGGTTGTGTTCCCCTCTGAACCCCCTGTTGTAACTCTGGCCTCTGAAGCTCTCTGTGTGTGAGGGAATGCGAGTATGGCCTGTCAAAGTAGTGGGAGAGATTTGACCTAACAGAAGAGAACCAACAGAAAGGATACATAATGACTGACGGTAATCCCTGTGGATATATGGAACATGCTAAATCAGGGGTGAAATACCGCTTTTGGGATTTAGTAGATCTGTCCACCCACGAAAAGAGCTTTACTTTGGAAGGCGAATATGGATCAAAGGTATTGGTATGATGTTGCTGGCACAGTTTGGGAATGAATTTGGCGGAGTCCCTGCAATTTTTAAAATGGAATTTCCATGTTCCATCATTCTCTCCTCAGAGTTACCACAGCAATTAGTCAGAGTTAAAAACATAGTAGAAAACAGTGTGACATAACATTGGCTGAAATCTTATAGGGTTGGATATAGGTTTTGTATTGTTTTTCTTTTCTTTTCTGTTGTGATAGGGTTGTAAGTGGTGTTTTTTTTGGTGAAGAGTAGCTAGTTTTAGGAGTAACTAATAGCATGTGTTTAAAAATAAACATCAAGAAAAAGATGAAGAGATGCCAAATGATAAGATTTTGTGAATCAGAAAGAAGAATTAAATGCTTCACTTTAGAATTTTAGAAGGAGATCTTGTGAACAAAATGAGCTGTAAAAATAAAAGAACAGATATACCGTCTTGTATAACAGTGATAATGCCTGTGCTGTGATATTTGGCATGCAAGATTTTCTTTTCAGCTCCAACTGACCATGAATTAGATAATAATGAATGCAATTCATTTATAGCACCAAGTTAAAATTGTAACCATAACAAACATGTTTTCTTCCTTCAGGGTCATACTTACAAATATTAGTATTACACTGTTGATTTTTTACTCAAACTATGAGCTTTTACTACATTAAAGGAGAAGTTCACTTTAAAAAAAAAAACTTTTGCTGATAATTTACTCACCCCCACGTCATCCAAGACATCCATTCTTTTTTCAGTCGAAAAGAAATTAAGGTTTTTGATGAAAACATTCCAGCATTTTTCTCCATATAATGCACTTCAGTGGGAACCAAACGGTTCAAGGTCCAAAAGACACTTTCAGTACAAACTGCAAAATGTTCAAAGGGCTTTAAACGATTCCAGACAATGAATAAGGGTTTTATCAAGCGAAAAGATCGCTTATTTAATAAATAAATAACAAAGTTTAAGTTTTATAAGCTCAAATCCTCGCCTTGCTCTGTACTGTGATGCACGTTTGTGACTCTCCTGTTCGAACTCGTTCATCAAAATGAACAAATCTTTTGTTCTTTTGGACCTTGAAGTGTTTGGTACCAAGTAAAGTGCATTAGATGGAGAAAAATGCTGGAATGTTTTCATCAAAATCCTTAATTTCTTTTCGACTGAAGAAAGAAAGACATGGACATCTTGGATGAGATGTGGGTGAGTAAATTATCAGCAAAATGTGTTTTTTAAAAGTGAACTACTCCTTTAAGAAACCTGAAAACTTGTAGGATAATCAGAATTGTGGTATCGTGAAAGTTATTGTGAACATTGTTATAATAGAATTCTTTTGAATTGAAACATACATAAAGGCAGTGCAACAAGCAATATAATGTCCTATAATTCACTAATAAAATATTTTTAGATAAATTAGATTGATCAAATATCTTTAAAATGAGACTGAGACTGTTTTGAGTAAGCATTTCATGTCCATTGAAATATGTCACTTTGCAAAACATCTTTATTAGTGTGAATGTAGAGAGATTGACCCTTTAAGTCCAAGTTTTTTTTGGTAAAGCTTAGATTTAAAACTCTGAGGAGTCAATGCTGTTTATTGAGTTTCTGTGTTGTTTGGATGCTTTTGACATTGCTCTTTGTTTGTATTTGCATGTTTTCAAGTAGTGTCCTCAAGACTCTAAGTAGCTCATCTTGCCAATTTGGTAAAGAAAATACACTGAGCCACTGGACTAGCCTGTGTGGCAAGAAGAGTGTCTATCAACAGCCACTAAACTTTGTATTCTTAACTGTAGATGGTCTCTGAGAATGAGAGTAGGGTGTTGACATTTTGATATGTGTCGGAGAGCAGATTGCGTAATTGTGCTGTTTTATGTGGACAGTTTCTCTTGACTTAACCAGGTTAGCCAGGTTCAGGCTTGTCTCCGGAACCACTGTATTTGAATTCACTTTAGATGAACCGCTTATGCTGATGGCAGAAACACAAAGTAACAAACACCCCTCAAATGAAGTTTTAAATACTATAGAGCTGTTATAAACAAGTTAAAGAAACCCTCCTTATGGCCTCCAGGGACACGAGTTCCTGTTGTTTTCTCAGTGGGGAACCAAACAGTTCATTCCATGCATTCTGCCTTGTAGGTATGAGATCTAGAAATGACATGTAAATGACTACAGCCTCCTCTACATCTACATTGTCTTCATATTCTGGTTGTGTTTTAGGATTCTCTCAAAATGTTGTCACTACAGAGCATGATTACCTCATGTTGCGCAGCCTGTCAAATGATACTCTAGGTTTGATTTATTTGCACACTAAACCGGTCCCTCTCGCCTTGGGCAATGTAGCGCTTATGATAGCTGAGTTGATATATGTTTTCTCATATGCAAAATAATATTAGGGGATCTCACAAGGGGTACATTTCTGTTACAGTTTATGGTTATTAAAGGAATCAATTTTTAGAGAGCATGTTTTGGTAAACATTGTGAGCATGAGTCATTGCATACAATGCATGCTTTGTGCCTGTTCTCTGTGAAAGAATAGGCTGGGTTTTATTTGATGTTTATTTGACCAGATGTGCTTCTAATAGAGGCATAAATGCCTGCTTTTTCTCTTTGCCTGCTATTACTCAAGTTTCTCGCAGATAGTTCACCCATAAACTCCATTAACTCACCCAAACAACAAAAAGCTACAAAAGACTATCTTGCCCTTTCTTTTCAATATAATTAGGTTATATCAACCACTTTTACGGTACTTTTATTCTTTAAACTTGAAAACTCATGAATTAGGCTAACTTATTTGAAATGTCCTTTCTAAAATTTCAGACTATAGACCATTTCACAAGATGTAAACAACACTGGTCCAGAAGCACTTCCTGTTTCAGTTTTTTAACACTACGAAAAAGCTGGGATAAAATACAACCAACAGAACATTTAAAACTGAATAAAAAAGTTAAACAAACATCTTTAAGATGTTTTCTTTACACGTGAAATAAAGAAAGCAGTTAAAAACTGAAACAGGAAGTGCTTCTGGACCAGTGTTGTTTACGTCTTGTGAAATGGTCTATTGGTGCGTTCACATGCTATGGTAATTATAGTACCAAAAGCCAACGAGGAAAATACGCATGAACACCCCCTCATGTGGTGTTTTCCACTGAGCAGCTCGTAGAATATTTTGATGCAGGAGTTGCCGAGGTGAGATAACCTTTGACCTTTTCAAAATGGCGGAGAGCAACTCGAGTCGTGAATGGTAAAAAAAATGTACTAATCATGATCTAGAAAATATACAGCATATTATTTACTGTTTGAGTTTTGATAAATCATTTTCTTGCTGTTGCAGATGACTTAAGCAATCTAAAATAGCTTTAGCTAAATAACAGGTCTGGATCTCCATATTTTTAGCACATTACGACAACAAAAGCACTTGACACACTAGTAAATACCAGTTCACAAGTGGAAAATATAATCTTTTCCATAGCAACGAGAACGTACCATATGTTCCCCTGGTTTTTGTGTGGACTTTTATGTTATTTCCTGGTCTGTACATGTTTTGTAGTCCTTTGTAGTTTTTCTTGTTGATTAGTTATTTTATTGTCCCCAGGTGTGTCTTATTTGCCAATGTGTATTTAAATTCCAGTGTTTCTTGTTGAGTCTTGTCCTTATACATGGATGTTTTGTTGGGGTGCTCATTCTGTTTTCCTGGTTTTCTAGTTCCCATCTTTGTTTTGTTATTTATTTTCTGTTTACCAAAGTACTTATGGGACTCAAGCTCCGGTGGGGGTGGAGCCTGGCCCACCACGGATCCCAGCGTTTCTCAGCCCTCAAGTCCAGTGTGACTGGTGACTGGGAACTGGGGTAGTTTGGGGAATGAGCACCCCAACAAAACATCCATGTAAGGACAAGACTCGACAAGGAACATAAGAAACACACGGGGTAATAGGTAAACAAAGAACTAATCAAACTGCAAAGGACTACAAAAGATGTACAGAACAGGAAACGACATAAATGTCCACATTAGACCAGGGGAACACAGGCTGGGATTCCGCAAAAGAAAGTTAGAAGCTAAATTGTATATGTAAAAAAAAGACTTGTTTTTTAAATTACTTGATAATGTTTAGACAAGTGTATATCCACAGATATACACACGTTTCCCTAACATGCTCTGTTCTCTCATTACTCTCAGCTTTATCAGAGACGCTATCCAGTTGTTTTCCCAATAATTCACTTTACATTCTAAACACACTTGACATATGTGTCACCTTGTGGCCTACTTATGAAGGATTGGGGTAAATATTTGCTCAGGGGTGGGGTGTAGAGAGTAAAGAGAGAAGTGACTTTGTTTGAAGGAGTTGTATTTGGTGGAGAATTGTTTTTTTATAGAATTATTTTCAAGCTCATGCAATGTATTTTTTTTTATTTTTTTTTTAGCATTAATGATGCATTTGGATCTCCAGCCCCTGTAATTCTCAGATTTTTTTTAATGCTTGCATTTCCCTTCCTGCTGCCCATAACAACCCACCTGAAAGGAAGCAGCTGTTTAACCTCATAAGCTCGCCTGTGTTCTCTGCTTTTGTGTCACACCAAAGGCAGACCTGTAACTCTATACATTCTCTATCTCTTTCAAAAATACACAGTGATTTTTGCAACACACTGAAAGGGAGGGAGAGAAAAATGGGTACATTTTGGTGTGGATTGTTTAGTACACTGGAAAAAATGTTTTCAAGATTTGTTATTACAACATTTTTTCTTTTGTCAAATCAACTTAAATAATTTATTTAGTTTAGATAAAAAAATAAAAAATGTAAAAAAATATAGTTGGTTTAACTTCAAAAAAAGTAAGTAACCTGGGTTGCCTTAAAAAAGTGAGTTAATACAATGAAGGAGATTAATTTAATCATCAGAAACTCAAAATAATAAGTTATGTCAACTAAATAAATTATTATAAAGTTGATTTGACAAAAGAAAATATGTTGTGATAACAAATCTTGAAAATAGTTTATATCTCAATTCTTTTTACTTATATTCTTTTAAAGCTTGGTATAGCTTTGGTATAGTGTAGGTTGGGTTGACTGTAGTTGAACTACTATACCGTACGTATGTTTTTGAGTGTGTGAGAAGTCAGGCGGAATAAATTAGTTGGAGCAGGACGGGGTGGGATAGCTGAGTGGAGAATCAGCCCTGGATTCATGCAACAATGGCCATGTTTACATGTACACCAACATTCTGATTATTGTCAGGAATCAGAGTAATAGGAATTACATGGATTAAGGTGTTTACATGACATGAGCAACCCTCTTAAAACTAAACTATTACTATTATTCAAAGAGAAATGTTGTTTTGTCACTTTGATCTTTGATCTGAGTGCGCGAAATATGGTTATGCGCATAATCATCAACATCAACAATAATTGTATTCTGTTTTTATTAGTTTCATGAAACCACTTCCACTTATGTTGTTTTAACTCTAACCATGCTAGTTTAAAAATGATTTTTTTTTTTATATCCACTTCTTACATGGCTCTCTAACCTGATTTGGATTCATCAATCACTGCATTTAATTTTCTTTCACATAAAAAAATAATTTCGTGATTTCGTGTTATTTATTCATTCATTCATTCATTCATTAAGTAGCTGCTGGAATAAGTGGAATAATGTGCTTGCAGTCATAAAATCATTATTGCAAAATAAACCCGAACAGGGTGATCAGGAGTCCCGATGTGATTTATTAGTTAACCTCTATTCTGAAAGAAAAGGTTGACGTAAGATCAGTGTGAAAGGGCATGGTTTTATTGCAGTTTTATTTGCAAATGATGTGTAGTCTGTCTGCTGTTTCTGGGCGGTTTGCCCCAGCATATAGCATATTGTCCACAGGAGTTCCCATGGCATTTTGTGAGTGTGTATGGTCTTCCCTCTGTGCTGGCATTGCTCCCTGTCACGGGACATACACAATAACAGCTTTTGTCTCTTCAGTGTGAATGTGTATGTGTGTGTATTTTGATAGGACTAAAGAGCCAGAACTCGGTAGTGCAAAGGATGTCTGTTTTTGTAGATAATTACAGTGTATGTCCAGCTCAGGAAGGCCCAGTGAGTTTTAAAACTGAAATTTCTGAGAATATACTGCATCACTTGCCTTCACTGGCTTCAATAATTTAATATTTAGCATGACGCTATCACAGGTGTGCTTTTGTGTGTGTGTCGTTATTGTGTTGCATATCTTGTTCAGTGCATAAATGTTCAGTATGCTTGTAAGTCACTCAATTTTGATTTGATTGCCAAATACGGATTTACATGATTTGTTTGCATTTCAGTTGATTTCATTGTGGCTGTAGAGAAAAGGGAGTTAGCACCTGCAGGCAGTGCATTAGACAGCTGTTAGATAACTACAAAACATGTAGCGTAAAAGCTAAACTGAGAAGTTTTTTTACAACATGTACATGTTCATTCTCTCACATGCGTTTAATATAATAGTTATGGCTTGGTAGATTATAATTTTTTTTCATTTCATCACAATTACAATGCTATTCGCAAATTACTGTCATTAATCATTCTTTTTAGTGAATCAAAAACATACAGACCAGCGTAGCCTGATTCCTGAAACAATAAACCACCTTTTAATAAATTAGTTTTAGAATTTAGAATTATAAGCCTGTACTGATAACTCCCCCCTAATTGTATATGCAAAAACATGTTCAGTCCCTTTCATGTAACTCATTTCACATGCTCATTCAGTATTTAAACCTGTACAGTGAAATGGACCCTGAGGCCACGTTAACGTTAAGGGTGTAAATATGTGCTTGGCTGTTGTTAAATTCTGTTACATTCCGATAGGATTCAATTTAATTAATTTGGTCGTTTAATTCTTTTTAACAATATCGATATCAATTGATATATATCAACATAGTCACAGCCCTAAAATCTATAGATCCTTTCAAAGAAACAATTTAGCTTAACAAATGCACTGTTAAAGGGATACTCCACTTTTTTTGGAAATAGGCTCATTTTACAACTCCCTCAGAGTTAAACAGTTGAGTTTTAACGTTTTCGAATCCATTCAGCCGATTTTCTGATATTTAGAAGAATATCTGTAACCAGACAGTTTCTGGTCTCATTGACTACTATAGTACCTGTATATATTTTTTTCCTACTATGGAAGTCAATCAGACCAGAAACGGTCTGTTTACTGATATTCTTCAGAAAATATCAGAAAATTGGCTGAATGGATTCGAAAACGGTAAAACTCATAAAGCCCATTCCAAAAAAAAGTGGAGTATCCCTTTAAAGTCTGTGAATGACTCCTGTTTACCTTCTGCTCAGTAAGACCAGATTTACAGTACATTCTGTAACAGTGATTGGTGACTGGTGACAACAGTCACACATTCCATATTTTGATATATTCCATATCTATCAAAATAGATAATGCTTATTATCTGCTAACATTTTGATGTTTTGTTGCTGAGGAATGAAAAAAAAAAAAAACGGCCATTACCACTGTTTTCAGCCCTATTAGAGGCTTTAGGACTTGGTTAATTAGCAGTTTATTGCCGTTTCATTCGGTTTTTTTTTTTGTTCTAGTGAATTTATAGCTAACATGCATTTCCATATGGTTTGCTGCCAAATGTATGCAGTGTGTCGTGAGAGACGAGATGTGAGTTTGTGTAATTTGCACATGCATTCAAAATATCTCTGAGCAACCATGTTGTAAATATTTTTCTGCAATGAAGCCCTTTTCTCATCTAGTCTCAATTTCATATCACCCCAGTGCACCAGTGGAAACTGTAACAGTAAGCTAAGTTTGGAGAGAGATAATGCCTTTTTGATGGACAATGGAAAACAAACACTATTGTCTCCCTTCTTTCTGCCTACAGGCCTTCTTGCACTGACACTTTTCTCCCCTTCCCCCTCTCTCTCCTCTTTCTGGAGAGGCACAGATAGCCTTATTAGGTGATAGTGAAGGGCTAGTTGTAAAAATATTCCATCGTGCACTTTCCTACTCTAAATTTGGCTTTCAGTATGATGGAAATTTAAGCATTATGCACTGTTATGAGATGTTGTGCAGCTATAACACAACCCATATGTTAAGTTTTGAGAAACACAGAGAAGATTAGTTAAACGTGTTCATTGAATGTTGCATCATGCTCAAAAATCGCAAACGGAATGATGTTTGATCATAGCAGACTTTACAAGCTCTGTCCTCCTTTCTCTTTATTGGCTGTGGTGACCATGTCTCATGGAGCTCTAATCGATTGTTGTTATTGGCCTATTTATATCATTGGGTGAGTTGGAGAGACTTGCTCCTTCTCTGGAATGTGAGTATTTGAGCCAGAGTTTCTTCTTATGCAAGAACAGCTTTCTCTCTTGTGCATGCAGTCCGCCTAAGGGGGAGCCAAGCACCCCTAATCCCAAAGCAGTAGGGGAAGATAAAAGTGAAAAACACAGGCAGAGAGGGTGTGGTGAACACCTGAATGTAACTATGGAGATGAGGAAATAAAACTGAGAATGTGTTGACTTGACTCTGTGTTGAAACCACAGAAATGTCTGGCTTCACCCAAAAGTCAGTTTTTGTGAAGCTTGTTTGGTAGTGTATAAATGTGAAACATTTTGCAGAAGTGACTTGAAAAGTTTCCCCTACTGAAGCTGTGTCTGTTTAATGGGCTGAGGATAGTTTACTAGTTAGATCCTATCATTCCTCAGAAATAAACTTAGGATAGCCCAAGGGACAGCGGAAGGGGGTTTAATGAAGGAACATTACATAAGACAAAGACTGTTAAGGAATGTTTGTGTCTGTCGAGCATGTCTGACGGAAATGTAAAAGCACACACTTTCGTCCCATGTCCTTCACTGTCCCACCCATCCTAACTATAATGCAAGACAGGTCAGGAGTATACAAGAACCCCATGGCTGGATTAAACACATTCCCTTAGAACCAGACATGTCTGAACTGCTCGGCAAATGCTTCGAAAATGAAATGAAGTTACGAGCCTGAAATAATTTAGACAAAGAAGAACATCCAATTAGATTTCCCTGCAAATAAACAACGTAGTTGGCATAGCAACACTCACAACATTTGTCTCTAGCTTTATGAAACAGCACTCTGCTTGTGACGGCGACTGTAGAAACTGTGCTCTCACTGTTTAAAGTAGAGTGTAAAAGCGTTCACACTTTAATCAAAGGCAATTTACCTTGCACTCTCTTCGCACAGAGATGGAATGTTGACTTTCTGAAAATGTGTTTCGCTAGCCTCCCTCATTCTTTACATCATGCACTTCTGCAGTAACCACACGGTTGGGAAGAGAGAGGGGAAAATGGAAGGCCTCTCTCGGCTCTCTCTGACTTTGGAATCACTGAGTCATTCGGTTGATTGCAGGTCTTACAGTAAACAGCAGCTAGGCAGTGTAGCATAGCACATTTCAGCACGGGGCTTCTGACAACAGGATGCACATTACACTGCACTGTAGCTGATCTCTGGACACACCTTCTATTCAAGGCTATTGTGCTTTAAATAATAGCTTTTGGCTAAGCTTCAAAACAAGGCTCCCCTATTGACTATCTCTCGAGCTTTCTAGCTCTCTCTTAGTTTGGAGCCCCAGTTACTCCCTCCCCATCCCAGTTAAACCAGATCCCAGAAGCACTTAACAGTTTCGGTAGTGTTGTCTAAGCTTTCGACCCCACAGCATTAGCCAATCTATTCCACCCCACCTCATACTGACCTTAAGTGACATCACACCCTCTCACACATTGCTTACATTTTTACACTCTGAACTATGACCCTTTTCTCCTGCTTTAGAAATGGAACCACCCTGAGGGAAGTACGTGTTAATAATCTAAGATCTGTTAATCGACTATGAGGTAATTTAGTCAAATGACATTTAGATTCATTCGATTCAACTCAGCGGATTGTTAACAGAGTTGGAGACAGTTGAACTTGGTTCAGTGAACGCCGACATGCAACAATGAACCCTCGCACAATGCAATCATTCAGTGTCCTCACCTGAGCATACCACCAACTGTCCCCCAACACACACACACACACTGTACATTTACCTGAAAGATGAGCACTTTGAAGTTGTTCCTCTTGATAAGGGTAGCGTGGTTGGCCTCCAATTTCTTCACTTGGACGGCCTGCTTATCCATCTTGTCCTTGACCTCTTTCATGT
Source organism: Pimephales promelas (assembly GCF_016745375.1). The sequence goes on along the minus strand of NW_024122007.1, from coordinate 10,721 downwards.
GGACGCTGACCTTGCGGCTCTTCTCCAGGAGTTTGCTGACCGTGTTTGAGGTGGAAGTGTGACTCTTGGAGAGCTTGGTCATATCATTCTGGATAACCCTCACTGCCCCTTCCATCTCGACCTGTCTCATCTCCATCTTGTGCTGGTTCTCTTGCACTGTGTCCAGCATGTTCACCAGCTTATCTAGAAGTGTCAGGACAGTAATGGCATTCACTTGGCCTGTGGGTGAAGCTCCATCTCTGGGTAGAATGCCTGTGGTGCCCCCAGCCAGAGCTCCAGGGCTACTTGGTTCGCCAGTGCCCAGCTGGGAGAGGCTATGGGTGGGTGAAGACTGAGTAGGGCTGGGGCTTGGCACCACCAGCTCCTGGTTCTCGTGTGTGCTGATCATGCTGCTCCGCTCTGCCTGCACTGCGTCTTCTCCCATTCTGAGGCTGTTCTTGGTCTCGACAGATAACTTCACTCAGGAAAATTGTCTCGTTTTTTACCTTGAGTTCTTTCCGGGTTCCCCAGTTGATTTTAGTGCCACCACGTTCTTAAAGCTTAAATTCAAGGATTGGGAATAACTTTTCAGTTTCCAGGTTCAGTGTTCCCACCCCTTTTTGAAGATAACCACACTCTTACTCTATTCTCTCTCTCTCTCTCTCCCTCCCTCTCCGGTGCGATTGAAAGAGCTGCGTAGAGGCTTCCCCACAGCTTAAAAAGGCCATCCACACCCAATGGGGGTGTAGCTAGGTTTCCATGGCATTTAGCCCGGCCCATTGGTGAGGGAGTTATGTGTTTGCATGTGTCAAGTGCGAGTATGTGGGTGTGTACAGTGGAACATGAGAAACTCTCTCCACATGGAGTACCTCCCCCCCTAACTCTCTCTCTCTCTCTGGCTCTCTAGTTCTGTTTATATTGAAGAGATGAATAGTATATTAAGAGTCATGTTTGCAGAATGAGCTCATCTGTGTCAAAGAAATAAAGAGGGGGGAGTAAAAGATAGAGAAAGGAAGAACAAAGGTGTGTGTTTTTCCCCTTGAGTAAAGATTTGCTAAGTAACATTTTGGAGTTTTCTATGTGTGCATAGATGTGCACAATAATGTATGTACTGTATATGTTTGCCTGTATTTATTTTGTAAGAGCCTTTTCTTACAGTTGAAGTCATTCTAAGTTTATTCTGGAAAAAAATGTCACATAAACAGTTTGAGTGGAGTCATTTTCCCTGTCTGCAGCTGTAGCAACACACTCTCAGAAAAAAGGTACAAAAGCTGTCACTGGGGCTGTACCTTTTCAAAAGGTAAAATTTTGTCCATTTTAGGTGCTAATATGTACATTTTAGGTGCTAATATATTCATTTCAGGTGCTAATATGTACATTTTAGGTGCTAATATGTGCATTTTAAGTGTTAATATGTACATTTTAGGTGCTAATAAGTACATTTTAGGTGTTAATATGTACATTTTAGGTGCTTATATGTGCATTTCAGGAGCTAATATGTACATTTCTGGAGCTAATGTCCATTTTAGGTCCTAATATGTACATTTCGGGACCTAATTTGTACATATCGGGACCTAATATGTACATTTTAGGTGCTAATATGTACAATTTAGGTGTTAATATGCACAGTTTAGGTGCTAATGTGTACATTTTAGGTGCTAATATGTACCACTAAGGTACCAATATGCACCCTTTGGGTACAAAAGTGTACCTTTTGAAAAGATACAGCCCCAGTGACAGCTTTTGTGCCTTTTTTCTGAGAGTGCAGCATGGCGAAACTTCACATATTCAGAACTGCAAAACACTATATCAGTGTATATCAGTGAATGTTAAAAACACGATCAGCATGAAACCAAATCTTAAAAATTGTGGTAGACCTTCAGTGAAACATTCTTGGGTGTTTGCCTCTTATACACACAAAGACAACGTCTTGATTGCTTCCGTTTCCTCCTTTCTGCATTGTTATACATGCCTCCATTATGTCATCTTCCCTCCTTTTTCCTTTACAGGGTAATGTTTGTGGAAACACAGACTTCTGAGAGAGGAAAAGAGTCCATTCATGTTCCCCTTGACCTCTGACCTGTTCTCTGGGGATGCTTTACATGCTTAGATGGATTACATAACACATTATCATAGCATTACATACAAGCACATGGATTTTGGCAAAGGTCCATATTGGGTTTTCTAAATGCAAAGCCGTTTACAGGCAAGTGTGTGCTTGTTTAGTGTTGGGCTTGTGCAGTAGTAAATAACACGGTAATTTACAACCTTTCATTAATTAGCAAATAGCAGTTTAACATGCATTGGAGTGACAACAAATGAGGAATTAAGAGACAAGTTGAGATGAAGGATGACTGAAATGCACCTGGAAAGTTCTTCTGCCTGTTATTACGTTTAAAAGGGTGGGGATTCTCAAACCTTATCGACTTTTATCTCCATTGTTTTCATTCTCGGGAACTCGTATCCTGATCTCTTGTTTTTCATGGGAATTTTTCAAAAGGCTTGAAGGTACATGGCTCGAATTGCATATCCATTAGAAATGACTCGTCGCCCCCTGGAGAAAACTTTATGTAATTGCAACATCAGAGCACAAGCGCTGCAAAAAAAAACCAAGTCCAATGGAATGTTTGGAATATCACAGCTGCTTCTTTGGAAAGTCTTACAGTGAAGTGACACAAGTATACGTCAGTTAATACACCACTTGACCTCTTTTACACAATAGGAGTCAAAGAGTAAATTAACCCGCACAAAATGCATCCCTCAAAACAAAATGCTTGAGATATAATTGAATAATGTAACATTGTGAAAAACCTGGGAGGTGAGGAAGTAAAACATAGAAGTTACCCAGCTTGTGCGTGAAGAGTAGAGGCTGGTGTTATATATCACCAGTAGGAGTCAGTAGTGGAATTAACCAAATAACCCAGACAAGCAACTTCAAATTTAAGAAATAAACAAAGGTTATTGTTCCAATTTCATTAAGTTTATTTCAAGTTGAATATTTATTGAAAGCATCAAATTTTGGCTGAAAATGATGCAAGAAATCTGTCCTGGAATTTTGTTGTGGCCACAACTGAAACATGGTAATATGTTGTGGCCATGAGATGGAGATCATTAATTTAATACCATTTTATTTTATATAAAAAACCTGACAGACAGTGCTGTGGCATTAATACATAGCTACGTAATTAGTTGAGTTTACACATTGCTCTAACAAAATGATAAGCCTCTAATTCTTCACACTTTTTCTAATTCTAACATCTTTGCTGAGACACCTGAGTCTCTTGTGAATTACTCCGTTTTTGTATTTTTAGTCTCCACATATTTGCGGCTAAACCCACACTCCATTATCTTTATTGGTTTAAGTGCTTTTTTGTAGAAAAAAAGCCTAATTTCATTTTAATTTAATTTGACCTGATTTCCATTTAATGATTCTACTCATTGGTTTTTACAGCATGCAATTTGTTTTTTTCCTTTCTAATAGTTTCTTTTAGTGTCATTATCTTAATAGACTACTCAACCTACACCATGATTCATATTTATTTGCATTTTAGGTACATTGCATGCCCATTATGCCTTTGTGTGTAACAGTTTACTTGTCAGTCTCTTAAAAGCCTGCTTTTGGCAGCTTTCTACTTTTAAATAGTTGTATTTTGGGCAATTGTAAAACTGCAAAGTGATGCATGCACATATTTATGTAGTCTAGAACTGCAATAACCATCATGTTTGCACAGTACACGCAACGCCTCTTCACTTGCTCACAGTTTCTCTCAAAAAGGAGAGGTGTCATTCAATAAATGGCAAAACAAAGTATGCGTTGCTCTTTCGAAAAAGTAACTGATATTCTGTTGTGAATTTAAAAGTATGCATTTTGTAGAAAAGTTAAAGGCTCAGGAAAGGATTCAATGAAACTTTAATCATAAAATAAACAAACACAAAACTGAAGTAAAGCGGCAGCCCCTCATGGACGACTTCTGCATGGATACATAAAACACAGCGTAAAATCCAGGCGTAGTCCTCTCATTAGCAATCCAGGCGCTCACATTAGCAATCGCTCCACGACCTCGCTCAGTTCCCGCATTGTTTGCCACATGTTACTTTAGTTACTTGGAAAAAAGTAATCTGATTATGTACCATGTTACAGTTACACTGCTTTCTTCTGAATTAATTTACTGTAGAAAGTATAAGATCTTTTCTATAGGTTTTTTACAGGTTATATTCTTTTTGGAATTATATTTGTGTGATTATATAACTGTGTTTAGCCCATTAACAATGGGACAGAATATTAAAATTCCATTCTCATATTTTATAATCCTTTAAATGATTAATATTATATACAACAAAGTGCCCCCTCAAACCTTTTGTCTCCTGTCTCAATTGTTTTATTACGCTTTATCCCTCTCATTTGGCCGAGCTCTTTGTCTAAAGTCAATGTCTTATTGATTTATCATAAAATAAAAAATGCTCTGTTTGCCTTGGATGTATTCAATATTGATGCCTTTCTTTTATCCATTTTGCTTTTTCTCTCATTTTTGATGTGATCCTAATCTCTTCTTTACACTTTTCCTTTCTTGAAGACCAAACCCTTCCCCTCGCCTCATCATCTAGTAACCGCAGAAGCAGTGGATGTTCCCGCTGAGCGTCTGTACTTGTTATTGAGATTCCCTGCTGACAGCCCAGCTCTGGGAAACCTATGGAGATGGAGCGGTTCTGGTGTACCTGGCACTGCCATGTGGGAGGAAGGTGGGAATCAGTACTTACAGCATGTCATGAAAATAATTTATTACCTTAGCTCAAACACACATCATTCCACAGCCACACACAGCCCTGGTGTAGATTATTCATAACTGTGAGAGAAAATCGCCTTTGGTTGCCAGGCTTATTTATAAGTCTTCACATTCCTTCACTGATATAAATGTGCACACTATATGAACCTCTTGGCAGTCTTTCTTTTGAGCTTTGAGAATATGGGTTAGATTATAGAAGCCTGATAATGCCACACTTAAAATGGTCGGGATGTCATTGTCTGAATGTCAAATATCGAACAAAGTGGACTTTATTTTAAAGATTACACATCATTTCACATTTCAGGTTTCTTAGGTATTTAATGATAAAGCTGAATCGAAATGTGTTAAAAATGAATGTCACAAGGAATTGTATTTAAAAAAAAGTTTTAAGCCAATTTAAAATGATGGCAGTTTAGTCTATGGTCAAATTCTCGGTATTATTAGCTTGCATATTACTAGAATATTTGCTGTGTATTAGTATTTATAAAGCACATATTAATGCCTTATTCTGCATGACCATTCTACATCCCTTAATCCTAATACCTAAACTTAACTATTACGTTACTAACTATTAAAAAGTAGTCATTTGGAGTTGCTAACTAAATTGTGACAAAAATTATATATTAAAAGTACTGAATATCTAAACTGGCCATTCAGAATAGGTGATACAATGTCTTTGCTTCCATCCAAAATGTAGCTGAAGTGAAAAAGGTGGTTACATTTAGCTGGCTTGTAGCAGTGCATGCCGTTTAGAAAAAAAACAATAAAAAAAATGAGATGTCGCCAATGCCACAAGTGGCGATCAATTTCCATGACAATACTTTGATTGACACGATTAGGCTTATAAATGTGGTAACATAATCATAGTAAAATGGCTTATGTTGATTTAGCAATAAACAGGCATGTAAACACTTGACTCGCATCTGTTCCAGTCAGACCAATGTGTGCATGTGCTTGTGATGTACACTGACATTTTCATACGCTGATTCGTAAACATACTGTAGGAGTTAGAAGGAATTAAATTTTTGAGGTGCTTAAAAAACTCATGTTGAGTTCATGTTGACAACATTGTGTGACAGGCATAATCAAAGTTTCTTTGAGGCAAGTCATTTAACTCGGCGGCCATCTTATTTAAATCTTATCTAATTATAAAACACAAGCCAACACATTCTCACTGGTGAGAGGTTATCCCATTTCTTCAAGGATTCAAATCTTGGCGGTTTCATACTACACACATTCATTCTATATAAATCAGACTTTTTTAGCACTGGCTAACTTTGAAAGTTTTCAATGTCAGTATTGCTTGTGATCTTAATGTATGTGTATTCTTTATGTTTACACTTTTGCATGATCTTCTTTTTTAGGCTATGAGGAAAAACTCTACCGTGCACACAGAGAACAGAGCTCAATGCTGCTAACTGGGGGAGCAGCTGGACAACTAGAAGAAAGAATAGTAGAACAGGTTTTTAATTAAGCAGCCTAATGAGTAAAATGTCTATTTTTCCGGCGTCCCCCCAGCTCCTCGTTTAAGCAAAAGGTACGCTAAAAACAACGTATTACATCGACGTTAAACCACGTTAACCGTGTTAACCATAACCTTTTAAATACTCGACCTAGTTCCATTGCTTAGCAATGGGAAGAAACTCCTGTAACTTCAGTGCCCAACCCGTATCACGACAAGAGGTGAAATATTCACGTTGGTCCACTTTGAAAAACGTGTAGATGTCACGGTTTAGTTTAAACTCAAAACCATAAATAGGGCTATACTGCCCTCTTGTGTCAAATTATATTTCTATATTTATTTTTCCAACAAATAAAGCCAAACCTGCAATAAAACTCTGTCCAATACACCCTTGAGCTCAACAGATGCAGTGGCTCAGTTAATAAAGCGTTGGGCTTTAATCAAAAAGACCTGAGTTCAATTCCCATACTTGCGTTAAATTGTTGAGATTATATCAAACAAAGTGGCCTAAACAATATTTCTTCAACCCGGTATCGTGGCCTAAACAATATTTCTTCAACCCGGTATCGTGACAAGACGTGAAATAATCACGTTGGTCCACTTTTGAAAACGTGTAGATGTCACGGTTTAAACCCCCTCAAACGTGAAACTCACACTTAAAACTTACCATCACGACCTATTGGTTTTCATTAAACCGAGAAAAATGGAATTTTATTTTATTGACGATCACTGAGAAATGGTCTATTATTTAAAATGCAAAAAAAAAAAAAAAACATTTATTATTTTCAAGGTGAAAAGGATTCATTTGCCTGGATCCACCCCGAAGAAAACGTCTAAATGTCACGTTTTTAATGAAGCAGCCTAATGAGTAAAATGTCTATTTTTCCGGCGTCCCCCAGCTCCTCGTTTAAGCAAAAGGTACGCTAAAACAGCGTATTACATCGACGTTAAACCTCGTTAACCGTGTTAACCATAACCTTTTAAATACTCGACCTAGTTCCATTGCATAGCAACGGGAAGAAACTCCAGTAACTTCAGTGCCCAACCCGTATCACGACAAGAGGTGAAATAATCACGTTGGTCCAATTTGGAAAACGTGTAGATGTCACGGTGTAGTTTAAACTCAGAACCATAAATAGGGCTATACTGCCCTCTTGTGTCAAATTATATTTCTATATTTATTTTTCCAACAAATAAAACCAAACCCGCAATAAAACCCCGTCCAATACACCCTTGAACTCAATAGATGCAGTGGCTCAGTTGATAAAGCGTTGGGCTTTAATCAAGAAGACTTGAGTTCAATTCCCATACTTGCGTTAATTTGTTGTGATTATATCAAACAAAAGTGGCCTAAACAATATTTCTTCAACCCGGTATCGTGACAAGACGTGAAATAATCACTTGGTGCACTTTTGAAAACGCATAGATGTCATGGTTTAAACCCCCTCAAACGTGAAACTTACACTTAAAACTTACCATCACGACCTATTGATTTCATTAAACCGAGAAAAATGGAATTTTCTTTTATTGACGATCACTGAGAAATGTTCTATTATTTAAAATGCAAAAAAAAAAAAAAAAAAAACAACAACATTTATTATTTTCAAGGTGAAAAGGATTCATTTGCCTGGATCCACGCCGAAGAAAACGTCTAAATGTCACATTTTTAATGAAGCAGCCTAAATAGTCCACTTTGGAAAATGTGTAGATGTCAGGTTTTCATTAAACCGAGAAAAATGGAATTTTGTTTTATTTACGATCACTGAGAAATGTTCTATTATTTAAAATGCAATATATATATATATATATATATATATATATATATATATATATATATATACAGTATATATATATATATATATATATATATATATATTATTTTCAAGGTGAAAAGGATTCATTTGCCTGGATCCAGGCTGAGTGCAAAAATTGAGGTTCTAGACCCTTCCAGAGCTGAGATATTGAGATCCCATGTAGCATTTATGTATCTCAGCCCTGGAAGGGTCTAGAGCCTCCATTTTTGCACACAGGTCTAAGTCCCATGGCCCTCTATCAGAATCCAGAGTTTCAAGAAGATTGGATTAACTTATTTTTTCGCACCAAAAAAAAACAAAAACGAAAGGGGTACCACTGTCGTTTTTTTGGGGCGGGGGGTCGAAATGTTGAGTTTCTCTGATCTTCTTGAAACTCTGGATTCTGATAGAGGGCCATGGGACTTAGACCTGAGTGCAAAAATGGAGGCTCTAGACCCTTCCAGAGCTGAGATATTGACATCCCACGTAGCATTCATGCCATTATAAATATCTCAATATCTCAGCTCTGAAAGGGTCTAGAGCCTCCAATTTTGCACTCAGGTCTAAGTCTCATGGCCCTCTATCAGAATCCAGAGTTTTGAGAAGATTGGGGATACTTAATTTTTCGCCCCCCCCCCCAAAAAAAGGTAAGGGGTAACACTGTCGGGTTTTTTTTCGGGTCGAAATTTTGAATTTCAATATCTCAGCTCTTGAAGGGTCTAGAGCCTCCATTGTTGCACTCAGGTCTAAGTCTCATGGCCCTCTATCAGAATCCAGAAGTTTGAGAAGATTGGGGATACTTAATTTTTCGCCCCCCCAAAAAAAACGTAAGGGGTAACACTGTCGTTTTTTTTTTCTGGTCGAAATTTTGAGTTTCGATATCTCAGCACTGGAAGGGTCTAGAGCCTCCATTGTTGCACTCAGGTCTAAGTCTCATGGCCCTCTATCAGAATCCAGAAGTTTGAGAAGATTGGGGATACTTAATTTTTCGCCCCCCAAAAAAAACGTAAGGGGTAACACTGTCGTTTTTTTTCGGGTCGAAATATTGAGTTTCGATATCTCAGCACTAGAAGGGTCTAGAGCCTCCATTGTTGCACTCAGGTCTAAGTCTCATGGCCCTCTATCAGAATCCAGAGTTTTGAGAAGATTGGGGATACTTAATTTTTCGCCCAAAAAAAAAAAAAAACGTAAGGGGTAACACTGTCGGGTTTTTTTTCGGGTCGAAATTTTGAGTTTCGATATCTCAGCTCTGGAAGGGTCTAGAGCCTCCATTGTTGCACTCAGGTCTAAGTCTCATGGCCCTCTATCAGAATCCAGAGTTTTGAGAAGATTGGGGATACTGAATTTTTCGCCCAAAAAAAAAACATAAGGGGTAACACTGTCGTTTTTTTTTTTCGGGTCGAAATTTTGAGTTTCGATATCTCAGCACTGGAAGGGTCTAGAGCCTCCATTGTTGCACTCAGGTCCTAGTCTCATGGCCCTCAATCAGAATCAAGAATTTTGAGAAGATTGGGGATACCTGATTTTTCGCCCAAAAAAAAAAAAACGTAAGGGGTAACACTGTCGTTTTTTTTCTGGTCGAATTTTTGAGTTTCGATATCTCAGCACTGGAAGGGTCTAGAGCCTCCATTGTTGCACTCAGGTCTATGTTTCATGGCCCTCTACCAGAATCCAGAGTTTTGAGAAGATTGGGGATACTTAATTTTTCGCCCAAAAAAAAAAAACGTAAGGGGTAACACTGTCGTTTTTTTTTTCTGGTCGAAATTTTGAGTTTCGATATCAGCACTGGAAGGGTCTAGAGCCTCCATTGTTGCACTCAGGTCTAAGTCTCATGGCACTCTATCAGAATTTAGAGTTTTGAGAAGATTGGGGATACTTAATTTTTTGCCCCCCCCCCAAAAAAAACGTAAGGGGTAACACTGTCGTTTTTTTTTTCGGGTCGAAATTTTGAGTTTCGATATCTCAGCACTGGAAGGGTCTAGAGCCTCCATTGTTGCACTCAGGTCTATGTCTCATGGCCCTCTATCAGAATCCAGAGTTTTGAGAAGATTGGGGATACTTAATTTTCGCCCCCCAAAAAAAAACGTAAGGGGTAACACTGTGGTTTTTTTTCTGGTAGAAATTTTGAATTTCGATATCTCAGCTCTGGAAGGGTCTAGAGCCTCCATTGTTGCACTCAGGTCTAAGTCTCATGGCCCTTTATCAGAATCCAGAGTTTTGAGAAGATTGGGGATACTTAATTTTTCGCCCCCCAAAAAAAACGTAAGGGGTAACACTGTCGTTTTTTTTTTCGGGTCGAAATTTTGAGTTTCGATATCTCAGCACTGGAAGGGTCTAGAGCCTCCATTGTTGCACTCAGGTCTAAGTCTCATGGCCCTCTATCAGAATCCAGAGTTTTGAGAAGATTGGGATACTTAATTTTTCGCCAAAAAAAAAAACGTAAGGGGTAACACTGTCGTTTTTTTTTCTGGTCGAAATTTTGAGTTTCGATATCTCAGCACTGGAAGGGTCTAGAGCCTCCATTGTTGCACTCAGGTCTAAGTCTCATGGCCCTCTATCAGAATCCAGAGTTTTGAGAAGATTGGGGATACTTAATTTTTCGCCCAAAAAAAAAAACGTAAGGGGTAACACTGTCGTTTTTTTTTTTCGGGTCGAAATTTTGAGTTTCGATATCTCAGCTCTGGAAGGGTCTAGAGCAGTGTT
>NW_024122006.1:848295-909102 GCF_016745375.1 Pimephales promelas | reverse complement strand
CCTATGGACTCGTAAGTCGTAACACTGCAAGCTGTCATAAAACTATCTGATCATTAGGAAAGCTTATTGCAGCCTGCACGAAAAAAACGTATAGTCTCCGATTATCATTTCAGTATGCAAATTTTTCCGTCATTTTGAATTTTGTTGAAAAACTACTTTTGCAAACTAGTCCCTGGTTTTTTACCCGATTGGAACCAAACCAGTGCAGAAATGTTCTCTGGAGTCTGAAGATCAATAATTATCAAAAAAATGTTGAAATTTCTCGTTCCGGTCGCTAGGGGAAGCAAAATAAACGTTGTGGGAGGAGCCTATTTTACTAAAATGGCTATAACTCGAGAAGTAAATGAGATATCTTCACCAAACTCGGTACACATGTGTAAGAGTTCAATTTGAGGTCACAGTAAAAAAATAGCGACGATTGAACACTAGGTGGCGCTATAATATGAAAAAAACATAAAAAGGGCTATGACCACATGACCGTTAGTCCGATTGACTTGAAAATTGGTATGCAGTGTCTTGGACCAAGGCCCCATGTATATCTATGAGGACATTGGCGTATCTAAAAAAAACATGGCCGCCATCGGCCAATGAAGTTTGTGCATCTATGAAACAAGGTTAACGAAGGCCGATCGGAACGAAACTCGTTGGGCATGTTTGACTCATGGCCCTAGAGGTCTGTAAGAATTTTGAAAGAAATCGGCCACTAGTTGGCGCTAACGAGTTTTATGGCTCTGTTATCACGTGGTGTTGCACACACCCCCACAATATGTATATCAATTGATAGATCTCCTCACGCTGAACAACTTTGCCTCAAGAACCATTGCTGTCAATCAAATCGTTCGTTAAATATTCACGAATATGTTAAAAACGTACTTTTGCGAACTAGTCCCTGGTTTTTTGCCGGATCGGAACCAGACCAGTCTAGGACAATTCTTTGGACACTCTAGATCAATAATTATCAAAAAAAGTTGAACTTTGTCATTTGTTTTGCTATAACAGGGTCATTAATAAAAGGGGGCATGACAAAATGCACCCAAAAGCCTATAAATCCTAAAGGAAAAGTCAGAACTTCACAAAAATTGATGAGCACATGTGTCATAACTTATTCAACAAGCATGCAAAGTTTCATGGAGATCGGACTATAGGTGGCGCTATAACTGTTAAAAATGTTAAAAACAATGTATTCCCTATGGTAAATTGCTATTATTGAAACTTAAAACTTAATGTCTTTTGATGCTTTTGTGCTTAAAGGCCTTAAAGGCCTAAACTGCTTGAACCCCGCTAAATGCTGCTTGCAGCTTTAATTATTATTATTATTATTATTATTCTGCCGTAAAACGCATCGTGCAGACCAAACCGTAAGTGCTGCAGCTCTGAAACTTTGTCAGATGGTAGTACAAAAATCGAGGAGAGGTTATCAAATTATGAGCCCGATTGGCCCATAGGTGGCGCTATAGCGACCAATTGCGCGAAACCGCTCATAACTCCTAGACCGTAAGTCGTACACTCAAGTGTCTTATATCGTTGGAAAGCTGGTCACCTGACGAAAAAAACGTATATCTCCGATTTCATTTCCGTCATGATAGATTTTCCGCCATTTTGAATTTTGTCGAAAAACTACTTTTGCGAACTAGTCCCTGGATTTTTGCCCGATCGGAACCAAACCAGTGCAGAAATGTTCTCTGGAGTCTGAAGATCAATAATTATCAAAAAAATGTTGAAATTTCTCGTTCCGGTCGCTAGGGGAAGCAAAATAAACGTTGTGGGAGGAGCCTATTTGACTAAAATGGCTATAGCGCGAGAAGTAAATGAGATATCTTCACCAAACTCGGTACACATATGTAAGAGTTCAATTTGAGGTGACAGTAAAAAAATCGCGACGATTGAACACTAGGTGGCGCTATAAAATGAAAAAAACAGATAAACACCTGACCGTCAGTCCGATTGACTTGAAAATTGGTATGCAGTGTCTTGGTCCAAGGCCTCATGTAAGTCTATAAGGACATTGGTGTATCTCAAAAAACATGGCCGCCATCGGCCAATGAAGTTTGAGCATCTATGAAACAAGGTTAACGAAGGCCGATCGGAACGAAACTCGTTGGGAATGTTCGACTCATGGCCCTAGAGGTCTGTAAGAATTTTGAAAGAAATCGGCCACTAGTTGGCGCTAACGAGTTTTATTGCTCTGTAATCACGTGGTGTTGCAAACACCCCCACAAAATGTATATCAATTGATAGATCTCCTCATGATGAACAACTTTGCCTCAAGAACCATTGCTGTCAATCAATTCGTTCGTTAAATATTCACAAATATGTCAAAAACCTACTTTTGCAAACTAGTCCCTGGTTTTTTGCTCGATCGGAACCAGACCAGTCTAGGATAATTCTCTGGACTCTCTAGATCAATAATTATCAAAAAAAAGTTGAACTTTGTCTTTTGTTTTGCTATAACAGGGTCATTTACAAAAGGGGACATGACAAAATGCACCCAGAGCCTATAAATCCTAAAGAAAAAGTCAGAACTTCACAAAAATTGATGAGCACATGTGACATAGCTTATTCAACAAGCATGCAAAGTTTCATGGAGATCGGACTATAGGTGGCGCTATAATTGTTAAAAATGTTAAAAACAATATATACCCTATGGTAAATTGCCATTATTGAAACTTAAAACTTAACGTCTTTTGATGCTTTTGTGCTTAAAGGCCTTAACGACCTAAACTGCTTGAACCCCGCTAAATGCTGCTTGCAGCTTTAATTATTAGGGGTTCAAGCACGAAGTGCTGAAACCCTATTGTAATTGTATTGATTTTTATTATTAGGGGTTCAAGCACGAAGTGCTGAAACCCTATTGTAATTGTATTGATTTTTTTAGGGGTTCAAGCACGAAGTGCTGAAACCCTATTGTAATTGTATTGATTTTTAGGGGTTCAAGCACGAAGTGCTGAAACCCTATTGTTTTTGTACTGATTTTTATTATTATTATTATTCTCCCCTAAAACGCATCGTGCAGCCCAAACCGTAAGGGCTAGAGCTCTGAAACTTTGTCAGATGGTAGTACAAAAATCGAGGAGAGGTTATCAAATTATGAGCCCGATTGGCCCATAGGTGGCGCTATAACAACCAATTGCGCGAAACTGCTCATAACTCCTAGACCGTAAGTCGTACACTCAAGTGTTTTATATCATTGGAAAGCTATTCACCTGACGAAAAAAACGTATATCTCCGATTTCATTTCCGGTATGCAAATTTTTCCGCCATTTTGAATTTTGTTGAAAAACTACTTTTGCAAACTAGTCCCTGGTTTTTTACCCGATTGGAACCAAACCAGTGCAGAAATGTTCTCTGGAGTCTGAAGATCAATAATTATCAAAAAAATGTTGAAATTTCTCATTCCGGTCGCTAGGGGAAGCAAAATAAACGTTGTGGGAGGAGCCTATTTTACTAAAATGGCTATAACTCGAGAAGTAAATGAGATATCTTCACCAATCTCGGTACACATGTGTAAGAGTTCAATTTGAGGTCACAGTAAAAAAATAGCGACGATTGAACACTAGGTGGCGCTATAATATGAAAAAAACATAAAAAGGGCTATGACCACATGACCGTTAGTCCGATTGACTTGAAAATTGGTATGCAGTGTCTTGGACCAAGGCCCCATGTATATCTATGAGGACATTGGCGTATCTAAAAAAACATGGCCGCCATCGGCCAATGAAGTTTGTGCATCTATGAAACAAGGTTAACGAAGGCCGATCGGAACGAAACTCGTTGGGCATGTTTGACTCATGGCCCTAGAGGTCTGTAAGAATTTTGAAAGAAATCGGCCACTAGTTGGCGCTAACGAGTTTTATGGCTCTGTTATCACGTGGTGTTGCACACACCCCCACAATATGTATATCAATTGATAGATCTCCTCACGCTGAACAACTTTGCCTCAAGAACCATTGCTGTCAATCAAATCGTTCGTTAAATATTCACGAATATGTTAAAAACGTACTTTTGCAAACTAGTCCCTGGTTTTTTGCCGGATCGGAACCAGACCAGTCTAGGACAATTCTTTGGACTCTCTAGATCAATAATTATCAAAAAAAAGTTGAACTTTGTCATTTGTTTTGCTATAACAGGGTCATTAATAAAAGGGGGCATGACAAAATGCACCCAAAAGCCTATAAATCCTAAAGGAAAAGTCAGAACTTCACAAAAATTGATGAGCACATGTGTCATAACTTATTCAACAAGCATGCAAAGTTTCATGGAGATCGGACTATAGGTGGCGCTATAACTGTTAAAAATGTTAAAAACAATGTATTTCCTATGGTAAATTGCCATTATTGAAACTTAAACCTTAATGTCTTTTGATGCTTTTGTGCTTAAAGGCCTTAAAGGCCTAAACTGCTTGAACCCCGCTAAATGCTGCTTGCAGCTTTAATTATTATTATTATTATTATTATTATTATTCTGCCGTAAAACGCATCGTGCAGACCAAACCGTAAGGGCTAGAGCTCTGAAACTTTGTCAGATGGTAGTACAAAAATCGAGGAGAGGTTATCAAATTATGAGCCCGATTGGCCCATAGGTGGCGCTATAACAACCAATTGCGCGAAACTGCTCATAACTCCTAGACCGTAAGTCGTACACTCAAGTGTCTTATATCATTGGAAAGCTGGTCACCTGACGAAAAAAACGTATATCTCCGATTTCATTTCCGGTATGCAAATTTTCCGCCATTTTGAATTTTGTCGAAAAACTACTTTTGCGAACTAGTCCCTGGTTTTTTACCCGATCGGAACCAAACCAGTGCAGAAATGTTCTCTGGAGTCTGAAGATCAATAATTATCAAAAAAATGTTGAAATTTTATTTCCGGTCGCTAGGGGCGCAAAATAAACGTTGTGGGAGGAGCCTATTTTACTAAAATGGCTATAACTCGAGAAGTAAATGAGATATCTTCACCAAACTCGGTACACATGTGTAGAGTTCAATTTGAGGTCACAGTAAAAAAATCGCGACGATTGAACACTAGGTGGCGCTATAACATGAAAAAAACATAAAAAGGGCTATGCCATGTGACCGTTAGTCCGATTGACTTGAAAATTGGTATGCAGTGTCTTGGTCCAAGGCCCATGTATGTGTATGAGGACATTGGAGTATCTCGAAAAACATGGCCGCCATCGGCCAATGAAGTTTGAGCACCTATGAGACAAGGTTAACGGAGGCCGATCGGAACGAAACTCGATGGGCATGTTTGACTCATGGCCCTAGAGGTCTGTAAGAATTTTGAAAGAAATCGGCCACTAGTTGGCGCTAACGAGTTTTATGGCTCTGTAATCACGTGGTGTTGCACACACCCCCACAAAATGCAATCATTTGATAGATCTCCTCATGACAAACAACTTTGCCTCAAGAACCATTGCTGTCAATCAAATCGTTCGTTAAATATTCACGAATATGTTAAAAACCTACTTTTGCGAACTAGTCCCTGGTTTTTTGCCCGATCGGAACCAGACCAGTCTAGGACAATTCTTTGGACTCTCTAGATCAATAATTATCAAAAAAATGTTGAACTTTGTTATTTGTTTTGCTATAACAGGGTCATTTACAAAAGGGGGCATGACAAAATGCACCCAAAAGCCTATAAATCCTAAAGGAAAAGTCAGAACTTCACAAAAATTGATGAGCACATGTGTCATAGCTTATTCAACAAGCATGCAAAGTTTCATGGAGATCGGACTATAGGTGGCGCTATAACTGTTAAAAATGTTAAAAACAATGTATTCCCTATGGTAAATTGCCATTATTGAAACTTAAAACTTAATGTCTTTTGATGCTTTTGTGCTTAAAGGCCTTAACGGCCTAAACTGCTTGAACCCCGCTAAATGCTGCTTGCAGCTTTAATTAGGGGTTCAAGCACGAAGTGCTGAAACCCTATTGTTTTTGTACTGATTAGGGGTTCAAGCACGAAGTGCTGAAACCCTATTGTTTTTGTACTGATTTTTATTATTATTATTATTCTCCCCTAAAACGCATCGTGCAGCCCAAACCGTAAGGCTAGAGCTCTGAAACTTTGTCAGATGGTAGTACAAAAATCGAGGAGAGGTTATCAAATTATGAGCCCGATTGGCCCATAGGTGGCGCTATAACAACCAATTGCGCGAAACTGCTCATAACTCCTAGACCGTAAGTCGTACACTCAAGTGTCTTATATCATTGGAAAGCTGGTCACCTGACGAAAAAAACGTATATCTCCGATTTCATTTCCGGTATGCAAATTTTTCCGCCATTTTGAATTTTGTTGAAAAACTACTTTTGCAAACTAGTCCCTGGTTTTTTACCCGATCGGAACCAAACCAGTGCAGAAATGTTCTCTGGAGTCTGAAGATCAATAATTATCAAAAAAATGTTGAAATTTCTCGTTCCGGTCGCTAGGGGAAGCAAAATAAACGTTGTGGGAGGAGCCTATTTTACTAAAATGGCTATAACTCGAGAAGTAAATGAGATATCTTCACCAAACTCGGTACACATGTGTAAGAGTTCAATTTGAGGTCACAGTAAAAAAATAGCGACGATTGAACACTAGGTGGCGCTATAATATGAAAAAAACATAAAAAGGGCTATGACCACATGACCGTTAGTCCGATTGACTTGAAAATTGGTATGCAGTGTCTTGGACCAAGGCCCCATGTAAATCTATGAGGACATTTGCGTATCTAAAAAAACATGGCCGCCATCGGCCAATGAAGTTTGTGCATCTATGAAACAAGGTTAACGAAGGCCGATCGGAACGAAACTCGTTGGGCATGTTTGACTCATGGCCCTAGAGGTCTGTAAGAATTTTGAAAGAAATCGGCCACTAGTTGGCGCTAACGAGTTTTATGGCTCTGTTATCACGTGGTGTTGCACACACCCCCACAATATGTATATCAATTGATAGATCTCCTCACGTTGAACAACTTTGCCTCAAGAACCATTGCTGTCAATCAAATTGTTCGTTAAATATTCACGAATATGTTAAAAACGTACTTTTGCGAACTAGTCCCTGGTTTTTTGCCGGATCGGAACCAGACCAGTCTAGGACAATTCTTTGGACACTCTAGATCAATAATTATCAAAAAAAGTTGAACTTTGTCATTTGTTTTGCTATAACAGGGTCATTTATAAAAGGGGGCATGACAAAATGCACCCAAAAGCCTATAAATCCTAAAGGAAAAGTCAGAACTTCACAAAAATTGATGAGCACATGTGTCATAACTTATTCAACAAGCATGCAAAGTTTCATGGAGATCGGACTATAGGTGGCGCTATAACTGTTAAAAATGTTAAAAACAATGTATTCCCTATGGTAAATTGCCATTATTGAAACTTAAACCTTAATGTCTTTTGATGCTTTTGTGCTTAAAGGCCTTAAAGGCCTAAACTGCTTGAACCCCGCTAAATGCTGCTTGCAGCTTTAATTAGGGGTTCAAGCACGAAGTGCTGAAACCCTATTGTAATTGTATTGATTTTTATTATTATTATTATTATTATTCTGCCGTAAAACGCATCGTGCAGACCAAACCGTAAGTGCTGGAGCTCTGAAACTTTGTCAGATGGTAGTACAAAAATCGAGGAGAGGTTATCAAATTATGAGCCCGATTGGCCCATAGGTGGCGCTATAGCGACCAATTGCGCGAAACTGCTCATAACTCCTAGACCGTAAGTCGTACACTCAAGTGTCTTATATCGTTGGAAAGCTGGTCACCTGACGAAAAAAACGTATATCTCCGATTTCATTTCCGCCATGATAGATTTTCCGCCATTTTGAATTTTGTCGAAAAACTACTTTTGCAAACTAGTCCCTGGATTTTTGCCCGATCGGAACCAAACCAGTGCAGAAATGTTCTCTGGAGTCTGAAGATCAATAATTATCAAAAAAATGTTGAAATTTCTCGTTCCGGTCGCTAGGGGAAGCAAAATAAACGTTGTGGGAGGAGCCTATTTTACTAAAATGGCTATAGCTCGAGAAGTAAATGAGATATCTTCACCAAACTCGGTACACATGTGTAAGAGTTCAATTTGAGGTCAAAGTAAAAAAATCGCGACGATTGAACACTAGGTGGCGCTATAAAATGAAAAAAAACAGATAAACACCTGACCGTCAGTCCGATTGACGTGAAAATTGGTATGCAGTGTCTTGGTCCAAGGCCTCATGTAAGTCTATAAGGACATTGGTGTATCTCAAAAAACATGGCCGCCATCGGCCAATGAAGTTTGAGCATCTATGAAACAAGGTTAACGAAGGCCGATCGGAACGAAACTCGTTGGGAATGTTCGACTCATGGCCCTAGAGGTCTGTAAGAATTTTGAAAGAAATCGGCCACTAGTTGGCGCTAACGAGTTTTATTGCTCTGTAATCACGTGGTGTTGCAAACACCCCCACAAAATGTATATCATTTGATAGATCTCCTCATGATGAACAACTTTGCCTCAAGAACCATTGCTGTCAATCAATTCGTTCGTTAAATATTCACAAATATGTCAAAAACCTACTTTTGCAAACTAGTCCCTGGTTTTTTGCTCGATCGGAACCAGACCAGTCTAGGATAATTCTCTGGACTCTCTAGATCAATAATTATCAAAAAAAAGTTGAACTTTGTCTTTTGTTTTGCTATAACAGGGTCATTTACAAAAGGGGACATGACAAAATGCACCCAAAAGCCTATAAATCCTAAAGGAAAAGTCAGAACTTCACAAAAATTGATGAGCACATGTGTCATAACTTATTCAACAAGCATGCAAAGTTTCATGGAGATCGGACTATAGGTGGCGCTATAACTGTTAAAAATGTTAAAAACAATGTATTCCCTATGGTAAATTGCCATTATTGAAACTTAAAACTTAATGTCTTTTGATGCTTTTGTGCTTAAAGGCCTTCAAGGCCTAAACTGCTTGAACCCCGCTAAATGCTGCTTGCAGCTTTAATTATTATTATTATTATTATTCTGCCGTAAAACGCATCGTGCAGACCAAACCGTAAGGGCTGGAGACCTGAAACTTTGTCAGATGGTAGTACAAAAATCGAGGAGAGGTTATCAAATTATGAGCCCAATTGGCCCATAGGTGGCGCTATAGCGACCAATTGCGCGAAATGGCTCATAGCTCCTAGACCGTAAGTCGTACACTCAAGTGTCTTATATCATTGGAAAGCTGGTCACCTGACGAAAAAAACGTATATCTCCGATTTCATTTCCGGTATGGAAATTTTTCCGCCATTTTGAATTTTGTCGAAAAACTACTTTTGCGAACTAGTCCCTGGTTTTTTGCCCGATCGGAACCAAACCAGTGCAGAAATGTTCTCTGGAGTCTGAAGATCAATAATTATCAAAAAAATGTTGAAATTTCTCGTTCCGGTCGCTAGGGGAAGCAAAATAAACGTTGTGGGAGGAGCCTATTTTACTAAAATGGCTATAACTCGAGAAGTATATGAGATATCTTCACCAATCTCGGTACACATGTGTAAGAGTTCAATTTGAGGTCACAGTAAAAAAATAGCGACGATTGAACACTAGGTGGCGCTATAATATGAAAAAAACATAAAAAGGGCTATGACCACATGACCGTTAGTCCGATTGACTTGAAAATTGGTATGCAGTGTCTTGGACCAAGGCCCCATGTATATCTATGAGGACATTGGCGTATCTAAAAAAACATGGCCGCCATCGGCCAATGAAGTTTGTGCATCTATGAAACAAGGTTAACGAAGGCCGATCGGAACGAAACTCGTTGGGAATGTTCGACTCATGGCCCTAGAGGTCTGTAAGAATTTTGAAAGAAATCGGCCACTAGTTGGCGCTAACGAGTTTTATTGCTCTGTAATCACGTGGTGTTGCACACACCCCCACAAAATGTATATCAATTGATAGATCTCCTCATGATGAACAACTTTGCCTCAAGAACCATTGCTGTCAATCAAATCGTTCGTTAAATATTCACGAATATGTTAAAAACCTACTTTTGCAAACTAGTCCCTGGTTTTTTGCCCGATCGGAACCAGACCAGTCTAGGATAATTCTTTGGACTCTCTTGATCAATAATTATCAAAAAAAGTTCAACTTTGTCATTTGTCTTGCTATAACAGGGTAATTTACAAAAGGAGGCTTGAAAAAATGCACCCAAAAGCCTATAAATCCTAAAGGAAAACTCAGAACTTCACAAAAATTGATGAGCATATGTGGCATGACATCATTAACAAGCATGCAAAGTTTCATGGAGATCAGACTATAGGTGGCGCTATAACTGTTAAAAATGTTAAAAACAATGTATTCCCTATATGGTAAATTGCCATTATTGACTGTAAATGGTGTGCTCCATCTAAGATCATCTAATTTCCATATCTTAACGTTCAAAACCAGTGCAGTACAATTATCTGGACTCTCTAGATCAATAATTATCAAAAAAAGTGAAACTTTTTCATTTGTTTTGCTATAACAGGTCATTTACAAACAAGGCGTGACAAAAAGCCCCCAAAAGCCTGTAAATCCTAAAGGAAAAACTCAGAACTTTACAAAAAATTGATGAGCATATGTGTCATAACATGCTGAAGAAGCATGCACAGTTTCATGGAGATCGGACCATAGGTGGCGCTATAACTGTTAAAAAGCTTTAAAACCATGTATTTCCTATGGTAAATTGCCAGTATTGGCTGTAAATGGTGTTTTCCATTTCCATCAACATTTAGTGTGTTGAAGCCATTTATTACTACACTTTCAGTGTCCATGAAAGCGTTGATCTCTTCAATAAACAAGTCAGAACATGTGACATTAAATAATCATGAACATTTTCAGACAGATCTGACAAAATATGCCTATATAACAGTTAAAAAGGTGAAAATTATATCAATATGATGGTCTATTAAGCCAATAAGTGGTGTTTGACTGCCCTCTGCTGTTCAAAATAGTCATTGTCACACTACTCAACTATAATTCATACTATGACTTTATTAATTCACTAATTTAACATTTGCAATCACATTTAGTCAAATATTAATATGACAACTCACATTAGGTCCTGAATTTAAAAAATGTGTAATCTACACACTCTTATTCTGTTGTAGATAAATGATATAAATAACAAGACATATTGTATATGAAGGCTGTAATTCCACTGTTGTCACTGGTTTTAACATAGTTTTGTATCATTAGATAACAAATAAATATGTGAATGAATATGCTTATAGACCAAATAACAAATACACTATCCCAAATGTGTGTGTGTGTGTGTGTGTGTGTGTGTGTGTGTGTAAGCATTAAGTGATTCATGCTAAGCATGAAGCATGAGTCATCTATTGAAGTGACAATTGAGTCACTTTGGATCCTTTTCAAAATGTCTGAAGAATGAGTTTGTGTAGATGATAATAGCACTGTTGTCCACTAGATGGAGCAGCAGCATTAGACATTTTTAATTTTTTTATTATTCTTTAAAACTTTTATTATTTTTTTAAAACTTTTATTATTTTTTAAAACGCATCGTGCAGACCAAACCGTAAGTGCTGGAGATCTGAAACTTTGTCAGATGGTAGTATAAACATCGAGGAGAGGTTATCAAATTATGAGCTCGATTGGCCCATAGGTGGCGCTATAACAACCAATTGCGCGAAACTGCTCATAACTCCTAAACCGTAAGTCGTACACTCAAGTGTCTTATATCATTGGAAAGCTGGTCACCTGATGAAAAAACATATATCTCCAATTTCATTTAAGCCATAAGAGATTTTCCGCCATTTTGAATTTTGTTGAAAAACTACTTTTGAGAACTAGTCCCTGGATTTTTGCCCGATCAGAACCAAACCAGTGCAGAAATGTTTTCTGGAGTCTGAAGATCAATAATTATCAAAAAAATGTTGAAATTTCTCGTTCCGGTCGCTAGGGGAAGCAAAATAAACGTTGTGGGAGGAGCCTATTTTACTAAAATGGCTATAACTCGAGAAGTAAATGAGATATCTTCACCAAACTCAGTACACATGTTTAGGAGTTCAATTTGAGGTAACAGTAAAAAAATCGTGACGATTGAACACTAGGTGGCGCTATAACACGAAAAAAAAACATAAAAAGGGCTATAGCCATGTGACCATTTGTCCAATTGACTTGAAAATTGGTATGCTGTGTCTTGGTCCAAGGCCCCATGTATGTGTATGAGGACATTGGAGTATCTCGAAAAACATGGCCGCCATCGGCCAATGAAGTTTGAGCACCTATGAGACAAGGTTAACGGAGGCCGATCGGAACGAAACTCGATGGGCATGTTTGACTCATGGCCCTAGAGGTCTGTAAGAATTTTGAAAGAAATCGGCCACTAGTTGGCGCTAACGAGATTTATGGCTCTGTAATCATGTGGTGTTGCTCACATCCCCACGAAATGCAATTGCATTTGATAGATCTCCTCATGACAAACAACTTTGCCTCTAGAACCATTGCTGTCAATCAAATTGTTCGTTAAATATTCACGAATATGTTAAAAACTTACTTTTGCGAACTAGTCCCTGGTTTTTTGCCCGATCGGAACCAGACCAGTCTAGGATAATTCTTTGGACTCTCTAGATCAATAATTAACAAAAAAAGTTGACCTTTGTCTTTTGTTTTGCTATAACAGGGTCATTTACAAAAGGGGACATGACAAAATGTACCAAAAAGCCTATAAATCCTTAAAGAAAAGTCAGAACTTCACAAAAATTGATGAGCACATGTGTCATAGCTTATTCAACAAGCTTGCAAAGGTTCATGTAGATCGGACTATAGGTGGCGCTATAATTGTTAAAAATGTTAAAAACAATGTATACCCTATGGTAAATTGCCATTATTGAAACTTAAAACTTAATGTCTTTTGATGCTTTTGTGCTTAAAGGCCTTAAAGGCCTAAACTGCTTGAACCCCGCTAAATGCTGCTTGCAGCTTTAATTATTAGGGGTTCAAGCACGAAGTGCTGAAACCCTATTGTAATTGTATTGATTTTTATTATTATTATTAGGGGTTCAAGCACGAAGTGCTGAAACCCTATTGTAATTGTATTGATTTTTATTATTATTATTATTCTCCCCTAAAACGCATCGTGCAGCCCAAACCGTAAGTGCTAGAGCTCTGAAACTTTGTCAGATGGTAGTACAAAAATCGAGGAGAGGTTATCAAATTATGAGCCCGATTGGCCCATAGGTGGCGCTATAGCGACCAATTGCGCGAAACGGCTCATAACTCCTAGACCGTAAGTCGTACACTCAAGTGTCTTATATCATTGGAAAGCTGGTCACCTGACGAAAAAAACGTATATCTCCGATTTCATTTCCGGTATGGAAATTTTTCCGCCATTTTGAATTTTGTCGAAAAACTACTTTTGCGAACTAGTCCCTGGTTTTTTGCCCGATCGGAACCAAACCAGTGCAGAAATGTTCTCTGGAGTCTGAAGATCAATAATTATCAAAAAAATGTTGAAATTTCTATTTCCGGTCGCTAGGGGAAGCAAAATAAACGTTGTGGGAGGAGCCTATTTTACTAAATTGGCTATAACTCAAGAAGTAAATGAGATATCTTCACCAAACTCGGTACACATGTGTACGAGTTCAATTTGAGGTCACAGTAAAAAAATAGCGACGATTGAACACTAGGTGGCGCTATAACATGAAAAAAACATAAAAAGGGCTATGACCACATGACCGTTAGTCCGATTGACTTGAAAATTGGTATGCAGTGTCTTGGACCAAGGCCCCATGTATATCTATGAGGACATTGGCGAATCTAAAAAAACATGGCCGCCATCGGCCAATGAAGTTTGAGCACCTGTGAGACAAGGTTAACGAAGGCCCATCGGAACGAAACTCGATGGGCATGTTCGACTCATGGCCCTAGAGGTCTGTAAGAATTTTGAAAAAAATCGGCCACTAGTTGGCGCTAACGAGTTTTATGGCTCTGTTATCACGTGGTGTTGCACACACCCCCACAATATGTATATCAATTGATAGATCTCCTCATGCTGAACAACTTTGCCTCAAGAACCATTGCTGTCAATCAAATCGTTCGTTAAATATTCACGAATATGTTAAAAACGTACTTTTGCGAACTAGTCCCTGGTTTTTTGCCCGATCGGAACCAGACCAGTCTGGGACAATTCTTTGGACTCTCTAGATCAATAATTATCAAAAAAAGTTGAACTTTGTCATTTGTTTTGCTATAACAGGGTCATTTAAAAAAGGGGGCATGACAAAATGCACCCAAAAGCCTATAAATCCTAAAGGAAAAGTCAGAACTTCACAAAAATTGATGAGCATATGTGTCATAACGTATTCAACAAGCATGCAAAGTTTCATGGAGATCGGACTATAGGTGGCGCTATAATTGTTAAAAATATTAAAAACAATGTATACCCTATAGTAAATTGCCATTATTGAAACTTAAAACTTAATGTCTTTTGATGCTTTTGTGCTTAAAGGCCTTAAAGGCCTAAACTGCTTGAACCCCGCTAAATGCTGCTTGCAGCTTTAATTATTATTATTATTCTCCCCTAAAACGCATCGTGCAGCCCAAACCGTAAGGGCTAGAGCTCTGAAACTTTGTCAGATGGTAGTACAAAAATCGAGGAGAGGTTATCAAATTATGAGCCCGATTGGCCCATAGGTGGCGCTATAGCGACCAATTGCGCGAAACGGCTCATAACTCCTAGACCGTAAGTCGTACACTCAAGTGTCTTATATCATTGGAAAGCTGGTCACCTGACGAAAAAAACGTATATCTCCGATTTCATTTCCGGTATGGAATTTTTTCCGCCATTTTGAATTTTGTCGAAAAACTACTTTTGCGAACTAGTCCCTGGTTTTTTGCCCGATCGGAACCAAACCAGTGCAGAAATGTTCTCTGGAGTCTGAAGATCAATAATTATCAAAAAAATGTTGAAATTTGTCTTTCCGGTCGCTAGGGGGAGCAAAATAAACGTTGTGGGAGGAGCCTATTTTACTAAAATGGCTATAACTCGAGAAGTAAATGAGATATCTTCACCAAACTCGGTACACATGTGTATGAGTTCAATTTGAGGTCACGGTAAAAAAACTCGCGACAATTGAAGACTAGGTGGCGCTATAACATGAAAAAAACTTAATAAGGGCTCTGACCAGCTGACCGTTAGTCCGGTTGACTTGAAAATTGGTATGCACTGTCTTGGTCCAAGGCCCCATGTATGTGTATGAGCATATTGGCGTATCTCAAAAAACATGGCCGCCATCGGCCAATGAAGTTTGAGCACCTATGAGACAAGGTTAACCAAGGCCGATCGGAACGAAACTCGTTGGGCATGTTCGACTCATGGCTCTAGAGGTCTGTAAGAATTTTGAAAGAAATCGGCCACTAGTTGGCGCTAACGAGTTTTATGGCTCTGTTATCACGTGGTGTTGCACACACCCCCACAATATGTATATCAATTGATAGATCTCCTCATGCTGAACAACTTTGCCTCAAGAACCATTGCTGTCAATCAAATCGTTCGTTAAATATTCACGAATATGTTAAAAACCTACTTTTGCGAACTAGTCCCTGGTTTTTTGCCCGATCGGAACCAGACCAGTCTGGGACAATTCTTTGGACTCTCTAGATCAATAATTATCAAAAAAAGTTGAACTTTGTCATTTGTTTTGCTATAACAGGGTCATTTAAAAAAGGGGGCATGACAAAATGCACCCAAAAGCCTATAAATCCTAAAGGAAAAGTCAGAACTTCACAAAAATTGATGAGCACATGTGTCATAACGTATTCAACAAGCATGCAAAGTTTCATGGAGATCGGACTATAGGTGGCGCTATAATTGTTAAAAATGTTAAAAACAATGTATACCCTATGGTAAATTGCCATTATTGAAACTTAAAACTTAATGTCTTTTGATGCTTTTGTGCTTAAAGGCCTTAAAGGCCTAAACTGCTTGAACCCCGCTAAATGCTGCTTGCAGCTTTAATTATTATTATTCTCCCCTAAAACGCATCGTGCAGCCCAAACCGTAAGGGCTAGAGCTCTGAAACTTTGTCAGATGGTAGTACAAAAATCGAGGAGAGGTTATCAAATTATGAGCCCGATTGGCCCATAGGTGGCGCTATAGCGACCAATTGCGCGAAACGGCTCATAACTCCTAGACCGTAAGTCGTACACTCAAGTGTCTTATATCATTGGAAAGCTGGTCACCTGACGAAAAAAACGTATATCTCCGATTTCATTTCCGGTATGGAAATTTTTCCGCCATTTTGAATTTTGTCGAAAAACTACTTTTGCGAACTAGTCCCTGGTTTTTTGCCCGATCGGAACCAAACCAGTGCAGAAATGTTCTCTGGAGTCTGAAGATCAATAATTATCAAAAAAATGTTGAAATTTCTATTTCCGGTCGCTAGGGGAAGCAAAATAAACGTTGTGGGAGGAGCCTATTTTACTAAATTGGCTATAACTCAAGAAGTAAATGAGATATCTTCACCAAACTCGGTACACATGTGTACGAGTTCAATTTGAGGTCACAGTAAAAAAATAGCGACGATTGAACACTAGGTGGCGCTATAATATGAAAAAAACATAAAAAGGGCTATGACCACATGACCGTTAGTCCGATTGACTTGAAAATTGGTATGCAGTGTCTTGGACCAAGGCCCCATGTATATCTATGAGGACATTGGCGTATCTAAAAAAACATGGCCGCCATCGGCCAATGAAGTTTGTGCATCTATGAAACAAGGTTAACGAAGCCCGATCAGAACGAAACTCGTTGGGCATGTTTGACTCATGGCCCTAGAGGTCTGTAAGAATTTTGAAAGAAATCGGCCACTAGTTGGCGCTAACGAGTTTTATGGCTCTGTTATCACGTGGTGTTGCACACACCCCCACAATATGTATATCAATTGATAGATCTCCTCACGCTGAACAACTTTGCCTCAAGAACAATTGCTGTCAATCAAATCGTTCGTTAAATATTCACGAATATGTTAAAAACGTACTTTTGCGAACTAGTCCCTGGTTTTTTGCCGGATTGGAACCAGACCAGTCTAGGACAATTCTTTGGACACTCTAGATCAATAATTATCAAAAAAAAGTTGAACTGTGTCATTTGTTTTGCTATAACAGGGTCATTAATAAAAGGGGGCATGACAAAATGCACCAAAAAGCCTATAAATCCTAAAGGAAAAGTCAGAACTTCACAAAAATTGATGAGCACATGTGTCATAACTTATTCAACAAGCATGCAAAGTTTCATGGAGATCGGACTATAGGTGGCGCTATAACTGTTAAAAATGTTAAAAACAATGTATTCCCTATGGTAAATTGCCATTATTGAAACTTAAACCTTAATGTCTTTTGATGCTTTTGTGCTTAAAGGCCTTAAAGGCCTAAACTGCTTGAACCCCGCTAAATGCTGCTTGCAGCTTTAATTATTATTATTATTATTATTCTGCCGTAAAACGCATCGTGCAGACCAAACCGTAAGTGCTGCAGCTCTGAAACTTTGTCAGATGGTAGTACAAAAATCGAGGAGAGGTTATCAAATTATGAGCCCGATTGGCCCATAGGTGGCGCTATAGCGACCAATTGCGCAAAACCACTCATATCTCCTAGACCGTAAGTCGTACACTCAAGTGTCTTATATCGTTGGAAAGCTGGTCACCTGACGAAAAAAACGTATATCTCCGATTTCATTTCCGTCATGATAGATTTTCCGCCATTTTGAATTTTGTCGAAAAACTACTTTTGCAAACTAGTCCCTGGATTTTTGCCCGATCAGAACCAAACCAGTGCAGAAATGTTTTCTGGAGTCTGAAGATCAATAATTATCAAAAAAATGTTGAAATTTCTCGTTCCGGTCGCTAGGGGAAGCAAAATAAACGTTGTGGGAGGAGCCTATTTTACTAAAATGGCTATAGCTCGAGAAGTAAATGAGATATCTTCACCAAACTCGGTACACATGTGTAAGAGTTCAATTTGAGGTGACAATAAAAAAATCGCGACGATTGAACACTAGGTGGCGCTATAAAATGAAAAAAACAGATAAACACCTGACCGTCAGTCCGATTGACTTGAAAATTGGTATGCAGTGTCTTGGTCCAAGGCCTCATGTAAGTCTATAAGGACATTGGTGTATCTCTAAAAACATGGCCGCCATCGGCCAATGAAGTTCGAGCATCTATGAAACAAGGTTAACGAAGGCCGATCGGAACGAAACTCGTTGGGAATGTTCGACTCATGGCCCTAGAGGTCTGTAAAAATTTTGAAAGAAATCGGCCACTAGTTGGCGCTAACGAGTTTTATGGCTCTGTAATCACGTGGTGTTGCACACACCACCACAATATGCATATCATTTGATAGATCTCCTCATGATGAACAACTTTGCCTCAAGAACCATTGCTGTCAATCAAATCGTTCGTTAAATATTCACGAATATGTTAAAAACCTACTTTTGCAAACTAGTCCCTGGTTTTTTGCTCGATCGGAACCAGACCAGTCTAGGATAATTCTCTGGACTCTCTAGATCAATAATTATCAAAAAAAAGTTGAACTTTGTCTTTTGTTTTGCTATAACAGGGTCATTTACAAAAGGGGACATGACAAAATGCACCCAAAAGCCTATAAATCCTAAAGGAAAAGTCAGAACTTCACAAAAATTGATGAGCACATGTGTCATAGCTTATTCAACAAGCATGCAAAGTTTCATGGAGATCGGACTATAGGTGGCGCTATAACTGTTAAAAATGTTAAAAACAATGTATTCCCTATGGTAAATTGCCATTATTGAAACTTAAAACTTAATGTCTTTTGATGCTTTTGTGCTTAAAGGCCTTCAAGGCCTAAACTGCTTGAACCCCGCTAAATGCTGCTTGCAGCTTTAATTAGGGGTTCAAGCACGAAGTGCTGAAACCCTATTGTAATTGGTAGGATTTTTATTATTATTATTATTCTGCCGTAAAACGCATCGTGCAGACCAAACCGTAAGAGCCAGAGCTCTGAAACTTTGTCAGATGGTAGTACAAAAATCGAGGAGAGGTTATCAAATTATGAGCCCGATTGGCCCATAGGTGGCGCTATAGCGACCAATTGCGCGAAACTGCTCATAACTCCTAGACCGTAAGTCGTACACTCAAGTGTCTCATATCGTTGGAAAGCTGGTCACCTGACGAAAAAAACTTATATCTCCGATTTCATTTCCGGTATGCAAATTTTTCCGCCATTTTGAATTTTGTCAAAAAACTACTTTTACGAACTAGTCCCTGGTTTTTTACCCGATCGGAACCAAACCAGTGCATACATGTTCTATGGAGTCTGAATATCAATAATTATCAACAAAATGTTGAAATTTTTATTCAGGGTCGCTAGGGGGCGCAAATTGATCGTTGAGGGAGGAGCCTATTTTACAAAAATGGCTATAACTCGAGAAGTAAATGAGATATCTTCACCAAACTCAAAACACTTGTGTAGGAGGACATTTTAAGGTCACAGTAAAAAAACGGCGTTGATTGGCCACATGGTGGCGCTATAACATTAAAAAAACATAAAAAGGGCTATGACCACATGACCTTTACCCCAATTGACTTGAAAATTGTTATGCAGTGTCTTGGACCAAGGCCCCATGTATGTGTCTGAGGACATTGGCGTATCTCAAAAAACATGGCCGCCATCGGTCAATGAAGTTTGAGCACCTATGAGACAGGGTTAACGGAGGCCGATCGGAATGAAACTCGATGGGCATGTTCGACTCATGGCCCTAGAGGTCTGTAAGAATTTTGAAAAAAATCGGCCACTAGTTGGCGCTAACGAGTTTTATGGCTCTGTAATCACGTTTTGTTGCGCACATCCCCACGAAATGCATATCATTCGATAGATCTACTCATGATGAACAACTTTGCCTCTAGAACCATTGCTGTCAATCAAATCGTTTATTAAATATTCACGAATATGTTAAAAACCTACTTTTGCGAACTAGTCCCTGGTTTTTTGCCCGATCGGAACCAGACCAGTCTAGGATAATTCTTTGGACTCTCTAGATCAATAATTATCAAAAAAATGTTGAACTTTTTAAATTTGCGCATGGTGTTAAATGGTCATTTAGAAAAGGGGCGTGAGAAAATGCACCCAAAAGCCTATAAATCCTAAATGAAAACTCAGAACTTCACAGAAATTGATGAGCTTGTGTGTCATAACATGCCGAAGAAGCATGCAAAGTTTCATTGAGATCGGACTATAGGTGGCGCTATAACTGTTAAAAAGCTTTAAAACCATATGTTTCCTATGGTAAATTGCCAGTATTGGCTGTAAAAAATTTGAGCACCTATGAAACAAGGTTATCGAAGGCCGATCGCAACGAAACTCGATGGGCATGTTCAACTCATGGCCTTAGAGGTCTGTAAAAATTTTGAAAGAAATCGGCCACTAGTTGGCGCTAACGAGTTTTATGGCTCTGTAATCACGTGGTGTTGCGCATATCCCCACAAAATGCATATCATTTGATAGATCTCCTCATGATGAACAACTTTGCCTCAAGAACCATTGCTGTCAATCAAATCGTTCGTTAAATATTCACAAATATGTCAAAAACCTACTTTTGCAAACTAGTCCCTGGTTTTTTGCTCGATCGGAACCAGACCAGTCTTGGATAATTCTCTGGACTCTCTAGATCAATAATTATCAAAAAAAAGTTGAACTTTGTCTTTTGTTTTGCTATAACAGGGTCATTTACAAAAGGGGACATGACAAAATGCACCCAAAAGCCTATAAATCCTAAAGGAAAAGTCAGAACTTCACAAAAATTGATGAGCACATGTGTCATAGCTTATTCAACAAGCTTGCAAAGTTTCATGGAGATCGGACTATAGGTGGCGCTATAATTGTTAAAAATGTTAAAAACAATATATACCCTATGGTAAATTGCCATTATTGAAACTTAAAACTTAATGTCTTTTGATGCTTTTGTGCTTAAAGGCCTTCAAGGCCTAAACTGCTTGAACCCCGCTAAATGCTGCTTGCAGCTTTAATTATTATTATTATTATTATTATTCTGCCGTAAAACGCATCGTGCAGACCAAACCGTAAGGGCTGGAGACCTGAAACTTTGTCAGATGGTAGTACAAAAATCGAGGAGAGGTTATCAAATTATGAGCCCAATTGGCCCATAGGTGGCGCTATAGCGACCAATTGCGCGAAATGGCTCATAGCTCCTAGACCGTAAGTCGTACACTCAAGTGTCTTATATCATTGGAAAGCTGGTCACCTGACAAAAAAAACGTATATCTCCGATTTCATTTCCGGTATGCAAATTTTTCCGCCATTTTGAATTTTGTCAAAAAACTACTTTTGCAAACTAGTCCCTGGATTTTTGCCCGATCGGAACCAAACCAGTGCAGAAATGTTCTCTGGAGTCTGAAAATCAATAATTATCAAAAAAATGTTGAAATTTCTATTTCCGGTCGCTAGGGGAAGCAAAATAAATGTTGTAGGAGGAGCCTATTTTACTAAATTGGCTATAACTCAAGAAGTAAATGAGATATCTTCACCAAACTCGGTACACATGTGTAAGAGTTCAATTTGAGGTCACAGTAAAAAAATCGCGACGATTGAACACTAGGTGGCGCTATAAAATGAAAAAAACAGATAAACACCTGACCGTCAGTCCGATTGACTTGAAAATTGGTATGCAGTGTCTTGGTCCAAGGCCTCATGTAAGTCTATAAGGACATTGGTGTATCTCAAAAAACATGGCCGCCATCGGCCAATGAAGTTTGAGCATCTATGAAACAAGGTTAACGAAGGCCGATCGGAACGAAACTCGTTGGGAATGTTCGACTCATGGCCCTAGAGGTCTGTAAAAATTTTGAAAGAAATCGGCCACTAGTTGGCGCTAACGAGTTTTATGGCTCTGTTATCACGTGGTGTTGCACACACCCCCACAATATGTATATCAATTGATAGATCTCCTCACGCTGAACAACTTTGCCTCAAGAACAATTGCTGTCAATCAAATCGTTCGTTAAATATTCACGAATATGTTAAAAACCTACTTTTGCAAACTAGTCCCTGGTTTTTTGCCCGATCAGAACCAGACCAGTCTAGGATAATTCTTTGGACTCTCTTGATCAATAATTATCAAAAAAAGTTGAACTTTGACATTTGTTTTGCTATAACAGGGTCATTTACAAAAGGGGGCGTGACAAAATGCACCCAAAAGCCTATAAATCCTAAAGGAAAACTCAGAACTCCAAAAATTGATGAGCATATGTGTCATCACATCATTAACAAGCATGCAAAGTTTCATGGAGATCAGACTATAGGTGGCGCTATAACTGTTAAAAATGTTAAAAACAATGTATTCCCTATGGTAAATTGCCATTATTGAAACTTAAAACTTAATGTCTTTTGATGCTTTTGTGCTTAAAGGCCTTAAAGGCCTAAACTGCTTGAACCCCGCTAAATGCTGCTTGCAGCTTTAATTATTATTATTATTCTCCCCTAAAACGCATCGTGCAGCCCAAACCGTAAGGGCTAGAGCTCTGAAACTTTGTCAGATGGTAGTACAAAAATCGAGGAGAGGTTATCAAATTATGAGCCCGATTGGCCCATAGGTGGCGCTATAACAACCAATTGCGCGAAACTGCTCATAACTCCTAGACCGTAAGTCGTGCACTCAAGTGTCTTATATCATTGGAAAGCTATTCACCTGACGAAAAAAACGTATATCTCCGATTTCATTTCCAGTATGCAAATTTTTCCGCCATTTTGAATTTTGTTGAAAAACTACTTTTGCAAACTAGTCCCTGGTTTTTTACCCGATCGGAACCAAACCAGTGCAGAAATGTTCTCTGGAGTCTGAAGATCAATAATTATCAAAAAAATGTTGAAATTTCTCGTTCCGGTCGCTAGGGGAAGCAAAATAAACGTTGTGGGAGGAGCCTATTTTACTAAAATGGCTATAACTCGATAAGTAAATGAGATATCTTCACCAAACTCGGTACACATGTGTAAGAGTTCAATTTGAGGTCACAGTAAAAAAATAACGACGATTGAACACTAGGTGGCGCTATAATATGAAAAAAACATAAAAAGGGCTATGACCACATGACCGTTAGTCCGATTGACTTGAAAATTGGTATGCAGTGTCTTGGACCAAGGCCCCATGTATATCTATGAGGACATTGGCGTATCTAAAAAAACATGGCCGCCATCGGCCAATGAAGTTTGTGCATCTATGAAACAAGGTTAACGAAGGCCGATCGGAACGAAACTCGTTGGGCATGTTTGACTCATGGCCCTAGAGGTCTGTAAGAATTTTGAAAGAAATCGGCCACTAGTTGGCGCTAACGAGTTTTATGGCTCTGTTATCACGTGGTGTTGCACACACCCCCACAATATGTATATCAATTGATAGATCTCCTCACGTTGAACAACTTTGCCTCAAGAACCATTGCTGTCAATCAAATCGTTCGTTAAATTTTCACGAATATGTTAAAAACGTACTTTTGCGAACTAGTCCCTGGTTTTTTGCCGGATCGGAACCAGACCAGTCTAGGACAATTCTTTGGACACTCTAGATAAATAATTATCAAAAAAAGTTGAACTTTGTCATTTGTTTTGCAATAACAGGGTCATTAATAAAAGGGGGCATGACAAAATGCACCCAAAAGCCTATAAATCCTAAAGGAAAAGTCAGAACTTCACAAAAATTGATGAGCACATGTGTCATAACTTACTCAACAAGCATGCAAAGTTTCATGGAGATCGGACTATAGGTGGCGCTATAACTGTTAAAAATTTTAAAAACAATGTATTCCCTATGGTAAATTACCATTATTGAAACTTAAACCTTAATGTCTTTTGATGCTTTTGTGCTTAAAGGCCTTAAAGGCCTAAACTGCTTGAACCCCGCTAAATGCTGCTTGCAGCTTTAATTAGGGGTTCAAGCACGAAGTGCTGAAACCCTATTGTTTTTGTACTGATTTTTAGGGGTTCAAGCACGAAGTGCTGAAACCCTATTGTTTTTGTACTGATTTTTATTATTAGGGGTTCAAGCACGAAGTGCTGAAACCCTATTGTAATTGTATTGATTTTTATTAGGGGTTCAAGCACGAAGTGCTGAAACCCTATTGTTATTGTTAATTTACCCATAATGCAACATTCTCCATGTAAAACTGATCGTGCAGGACGAACCGTAAGTCCTAGAGACCTGAAACTTTGTGGGCTGGTAGTACTCATATCCGCCGACAGCGTCACAAAGGCGCGCCCCGATCGGCCTGACGGGGGCGCTACAGCGGGCAAAAGTACGAAATGGCTCATAACTCCTCAACCGTCGGGCGTAGGCTCAAGTGTCTTACATCGTTGGAATCCTTGGCTCCAGCCGGACAAGATGCATGCCTCGGATTGGCTCGTCACCCTGGGTACATTTTCGGGTATTTTGCGTTTTTCGTAAAACCTACTTTTGCGAACTAGTCCTAGGTTTTTGGCCCGGCCGGAACCAAACCAATGCGGCGAGATTCTATGGAGTCCGAATGTCAATAATTATCAAAAAAAAGTTGAAATTTGGGTTCACGGTCCCTGAGGGCCGCCAAAACGTCCCAAGTGGGAGGAGCCCCTTTGACTAAATGGCCTATAACTCGTCAACGGAACGAGATATTTGCACCAAACTCAACGCACCTGTGTGAGAGCTCATTCTGTGGTTGCGTTAAAAAGGACGGGGCGACTGGCCACTTGGTGGCGCTATAACTGTTAAAAAGGTGCCAAAATGATGTATTTCTATGGCAAATCCCATGAAATGGATGAAAGCGGCCCTCTACCTGCCTGATTTGCATGAAACCTCACAAAACCGGGCGTGCGCATGCGTCAACTGACCCAATAGAGGCCTGGAAACTTTTATGGATGTCGGTCCACCGGTGGCCCTTTAACTGTTATAAAGGGAGAAAATGCTCCATAAAATCATATGCAGAATGACATTTAAGTGACTGAAAAATGGTCTGCTCTGCTCAAAACTTCACCAAATTAGCTGAGCATGTGCGCCATATTATTCTAAGGAAGCGTGCAAAGTTTTATGGAGATCGGGCCATCGGTGGAGGTGGCGCGGTTTAAAAGGTGAAAAAATAAAACACCACATTTCCATGAAAAATGAGCTAAAAAGGCAAAAAAGCGACCCTCTCCACTCCAAGGCACATGTTAAAAAGTGTGATAAAGTTTTTGGAACGCAGCAGTGCAAGCGCCAAGTGCGTAGACCCAACGGTTTTATTTTTATAGGCCTTTTTAGTCCCTTTTTAGCCCCTATTATTAGGGGTTCAAGCACGAAGTGCTGAAACCCTATTGTTATTGTTAATTTACCCATAATGCAACATTCTCCATGTAAAACTGATCGTGCAGGACGAACCGTAAGTCCTAGAGACCTGAAACTTTGTGGGCTGGTAGTACTCATATCCGCCGACAGCGTCACAAAGGCGCGCCCCGATCGGCCTGACGGGGGCGCTACAGCGGGCAAAAGTACGAAATGGCTCATAACTCCTCAACCGTCGGGCGTAGGCTCAAGTGTCTTACATCGTTGGAATCCTTGGCTCCAGCCGGACAAGATGCATGCCTCGGATTGGCTCGCCCTTCAGTCGACAATTTGGAGTAAATTGCGTTTTTTTGAAAAACAAACTTTTGAGAACTATTTCTAGGTTTTTGGCCCAATCTGAACCAAACCACTGCAGAAATGTTCTCTGGAGTCTCACTGTCTATAATCATTAAAAAATTTCACAAATTCAATTATCGGTTGCTAAGGGGAACCAAAATGTTTGATGGCACGAGAGCCACTTTTACTAAAATGGTTATAACTTGTGACTGGAATGAGATATTTTTGCTAAACTTGGGACACCTTTTCCTGAGCTCATTCTGAGGTCACATGAAAAAAATCGCGATGATTGGCCACTTGGTGGCGCTATAACAGGGAAAAAAGTCATGAAAATGGCCATTACCGCAACCAACCACTAGTCAAATAAAAATTGGCATGCAGTCTGTTTGTCCAGGGTACCTTTATAGTCTATGAGAACATTGGTGTATCTCAAAAAACTCAGTATAGGTCATCGGCACAATGCCCTGAAGGAGCCTGAGAATTTTCAACCCTGCGTTTTTTTTTCATGGGAGTGCCCTCTTCATACTCCTGAATCCTTGACGAGTCCAATGATACCAAACATGCCAGGTTTGGCCTTATAGTTTTTGTAACGGTGACATTTAGAGCTTTGAAAAAAATAAATGAATAAATGTTGTAATTTTCAAAGGTGTTAGTTTGATCAAGACAAAAAAAAAAATAGGCAATTTGAAAACAGGCTTTAGTAATTGACATAATGCCCAAATGTAAATAAGTTTCTAAACTTCATAACGAAATGAGATATTTACAACACATTTTACATATATATGGGCACACTTTGAGGACTACTAAAAAAAGTAGTGTAGATCAGGCAAGACAAGATTCTGTTACTGTCAAAAAAAGGCAAAAATATATTTTCCTAAGTAAATTGTTGGTATTGGCTGTAGATGTTCTTTCCTATGTTCCGATTTTATTTGTTTATTTGGATCCTCATTAGCCTTCTCTTCCTGGGAGGCTCCTGGAATCAAATACAAATACTATGTTTAATCAAAACCAATAAAAAGTTAGGTCAATGAACCTAACATTTATTCCAAATATCAAAAACAACAATTTACCATATATAGTGTTATTAAAGGTGCCATCTGTAAAAATTGAAATTAAAATATCGCAAAAATGAGCTACACGCATCATAAGAATGAGAAGAAATAAGGTTGATGATGTCATTAAAAAAATAACAAGTTATAGTGCTGCCGAGATATTAACCTTGAATTTATTTCAGCATGCTAAATTACTAGCCGCAGCCCGGCAGGTGTCATAATACCAGTTTCAGCCATGGGAGGCAGTATGCGGGTGGGCAACATAACCATCAGTCAAACTGCAATACACGAATAACTCGCATGGCTTGTGGGTCTACATCTACGTGAACCTGATGTCAATCATGTGGAAACAGCCCACTATTTCAGTTCTGGGAAGAGTTCAAAAAATTATTGGTCGATATTATGCATAAGGAATACATTCTGGTAAGTTGTAACATACTGTTTCTTTCAACAGTTTTCGAGTTCTTTTACCATTAGCTAGTAGAGATGATCGTTTCACGTGCACTCTGTCGTGTAACATTTACAAGCACCAAAAGTGTATTTATTGTTTGAATTGCATAATAAAATTAACAAAATCTGAGAGCTGAGATTTTTTAAATATCATAACTAACCTGCTCCATCTTGTCTGTCATTCTCTGTGTCCTTTTCTGTGCATGACCAAATTGATGTGTGGCCTGAGAGCGTGTGAAAACTTTTCACTGAAAAGTGTCAATTGCGTGTCTCGCGCAGAATTCATGAGAGTTGGCAGCTCTAAATGGCGCTAGCTTGGTCAACCTCAGTGAATGCTCTCTGTCAAATTAATTCAAACTAACAATAGAAATGTAATATGAAAAAAAAAATACCATTAAACTACAAATAATAGTCTGGGCTTTTTATTTTCCCATATCGTCGGAATGCACCGGCTTGTATTTGATACAGGCGTCTATGAGACGGACTTTATAATTTAGTGCTGAGATGTTGTTCATTGAGTCTCTAATCTCTAAAAATCTCCAAATGCTACACGTGAAACTGCGGCCTTCCAACCTTTTACTATCGTGTCAAATGATTTGATTAATATGCACTAGGTAGAGGGAGCAAAACAGCGCTCACCTGTGTTGTTTGAAGACGTGAGAGTGCACATGAGCGCGGCCGCTACACAACTCACTTTCTGGAGGTATACTGCGCCCATCTGGTATGGAATATGGAGTATGATTTGATTTTTTTTGACAGATGGCACCTTTAAAATAGTTTCACCTTTAAAGTAATTTTCCTAATTAGAAAATGTGTAATATCAATGGTAAATCCTTCCATAGTTTCATTCTTCTATACATTACAGTCCAATGTTTTGTAGTGGATTTTGAAACAGGAAACATCTCTTTTATGCATGCCTGGTGTTAAAACATGAGTAGCACTACTATACAAAATTTGAGAGTACAGGAAATTTGGAATTCTTGACACAGAAATATTTCTTATAAAACAAAGCAGACACAATCTTTCATCAGTAGGCTACATTCTTATTCTTATATTTTTTGTCTTTATGCACTCATTCAAAAGCCTATAAATAATAAATAAAAACTCAGAACTTCACAAAAATTGATGAGCGTATGTGACATAACATGCTGAAGAAGCATGCACAGTTTCATGGAGATCGAACCATAGGTGGCGCTATAACTGTTAAAAATCTTTAAAACCATGCATTTCCAATGGTAAATTGCCTGTATTGGCTGTGAATGGTGTTTTCCATTTCCAATATTTTCCATCTACTCCTGAAAGTCAAGGTGGATTATTGGGAGGAATTGTGAAGCATTGTGTTTTGAGTCAAATCCAATATTGGATTCCATTTGTATTGGATTCAGAATCAGAATCCATTTGTATTCCAGTATTGGGTTTGAAAGTTTTTATTTTTCTTCACAAATTGCGGAAATTGAATCATTGTTGAATCATTCATCCCAAAAGAAACGGTAGGGTGCAACAGTCCACAAAATTCACAGTTCAGTGTATACAATTTTGTGTGCGATACATTGGTGTCATGGTTCAGTTCATTTTAGATACAACAAAAAGAAAGAAATGCCAAAGAAATTTCCTTTTAATTTTTTTTCTTTTTAAATTTAAACTAGCATCATAAAGTATGATCATTTTTTTTACTTTGAACAAAGATGGAGATATACTTGACTCTAAATATGGTATATCATGGTAAATCATGCTTTCTACATAACACTTAATGTCTTTTGATGCTTTTGTGCTTAAAGGCCTTCAAGGCCTAAACTGCTTGAACCCCGCTAAATGCTGCTTGCAGCTTTAATTAGGGGTTCAAGCACGAAGTGCTGAAACCCTATTGTTTTTGTACTGATTTTTATTATTATTATTATTCTCCCCTAAAACGCATCGTGCAGCCCAAACCGTAAGTGCTGGAGCTCTGAAACTTTGTCAGATGGTAGTACAAAAATCGAGGAGAGGTTATCAAATTATGAGCCCGATTGGCCCATAGGTGGCGCTATAGCGACCAATTGCGCGAAACGGCTCATAACTCCTAGACCGTAAGTCGTACACTCAAGTGTCTTATATCATTGGAAAGCTGGTCACCTGACGAAAAAAACGTATATCTCCGATTTCATTTCCGGTATGCAAATTTTTCCGCCATTTTGAATTTTGTCAAAAAACTACTTTTGCGAACTAGTCCCTGGATTTTTGCCCGATCGGAACCAAACCAGTGCAGAAATGTTCTCTGGAGTCTGAAAATCAATAATTATCAAAAACATGTTGAAATTTCTATTTCCGGTCGCTAGGGGAAGCAAAATAAATGTTGTAGGAGGAGCCTATTTTACTAAATTGGCTATAACTCAAGAAGTCAATGAGATATCTTCACCAAACTCGGTACACATGTGTAAGCGTTCAATTTGAGGTCACAGTAAAAAAATAACGACGATTGAACACTAGGTGGCGCTATAATATGAAAAAAACATAAAAAGGGCTATGACCACATGACCGTTAGTCCGATTGACTTGAAAATTGGTATGCAGTGTCTTGGACCAAGGCCCCATGTATATCTATGAGGACATTGGCGTATCTAAAAAAACATGGCCGCCATCGGCCAATGAAGTTTGTGCATCTATGAAACAAGGTTAACGAAGGCCGATCAGAACGAAACTCGTTGGGCATGTTTGACTCATGGCCCTAGAGGTCTGTAAGAATTTTGAAAGAAATCGGCCACTAGTTGGCGCTGACGAGTTTTATTGCTCTGTAATCACGTGGTGTTGCACACACCCCCACAAAATGTATATCAATTGATAGATCTCCTCATGATGAACAACTTTGCCTCAAGAACCATTGCTGTCAATCAAATCGTTCGTTAAATATTCACGAATATGTTAAAAACGTACTTTTGCGAACTAGTCCCTGGTTTTTTGCCGATCGGAACCAGACCAGTCTAGGACAATTCTTTGGACACTCTAGATCAATAATTATCAAAAAAAAGTTGAACTTTGTCATTTGTTTTGCTATAACAGGGTCATTTATAAAAGGGGGCATGACAAAATGCACCCAAAAGCCTATAAATCCTAAAGGAAAAGTCAGAACTTCACAAAAATTGATGAGCACATGTGTCATAACTTATTCAACAAGCATGCAAAGTTTCATGGAGATCGGACTATAGGTGGCGCTATAACTGTTAAAAATGTTAAAAACAATGTATTCCCAATGGTAAATTGCCATTATTGAAACTTAAAACTTAATGTCTTTTGATGCTTTTGTGCTTAAAGGCCTTAACGGCCTAAACTGCTTGAACCCCGCTAAATGCTGCTTGCAGCTTTAATTATTATTATTATTCTCCCCTAAAACGCATCGTGCAGCCCAAACCGTAAGTGCTGGAGCTCTGAAACTTTGTCAGATGGTAGTACAAAAATCGAGGAGAGGTTATCAAATTATGACCCCGATTGGCCCATAGGTGGCGCTATAGCGACCAATTGCGCGAAACTGCTCATAACTCCTAGACCGTAAGTCGTACACTCAAGTGTCTTATATCATTGGAAAGCTGGTCACCTGACGAAAAAAACGTATATCTCCGATTTCATTTCCGTATGATAGATTTTCCGCCATTTTGAATTTTGTCGAAAAACTACTTTTGCGAACTAGTCCCTGGTTTTTTGCCCGATCGGAACCAAACCAGTGCAGAAATGTTCTCTGGAGTCTGAAGATCAATAATTATCAAAAAAATGTTGAAATTTCTCGTTCCGGTCGCTAGGGGAAGCAAAATAAACGTTGTGGGAGGAGCCTATTTTACTAAAATGGCTATAACTCGATAAGTAAATGAGATATCTTCACCAAACTCGGTACACATGTGTAAGAGTTCAATTTGAGGTCACAGTAAAAAAATAACGACGATTGAACACTAGGTGGCGCTATAATATGAAAAAAACATAAAAAGGGCTATGACCACATGACCGTTAGTCCGATTGACTTGAAAATTGGTATGCAGTGTCTTGGACCAAGGCCCCATGTATATCTATGAGGACATTGGCGTATCTAAAAAAACATGGCCGCCATCGGCCAATGAAGTTTGTGCATCTATGAAACAAGGTTAACGAAGGCCGATCAGAACGAAACTCGTTGGGCATGTTTGACTCATGGCCCTAGAGGTCTGTAAGAATTTTGAAAGAAATCGGCCACTAGTTGGCGCTAACGAGTTTTATGGCTCTGTTATCACGTGGTGTTGCACACACCCCCACAATATGTATATCAATTGATAGATCTCCTCACGCTGAACAACTTTGCCTCAAGAACAATTGCTGTCAATCAAATCGTTCGTTAAATATTCACGAATATGTTAAAAACGTACTTTTGCAAACTAGTCCCTGGTTTTTTGCCCGATCGGAACCAGACCAGTCTAGGATAATTCTTTGGACTCTCTAAATCAATAATTATCAAAAAAAAGTTGAATTTTGTCATTTGTTTTGCTATAACAGGGTCATTTATAAAAGGGGGCATGACAAAATGCACCCAAAAGCCTATAAATCCTAAAGGAAAAGTCAGAACTTCACAAAAATTGATGAGCACATGTGTCATAACTTATTCAACAAGCATGCAAAGTTTCATGGAGATCGGACTATAGGTGGCGCTATAACTGTTAAAGATGTTAAAAACAATGTATTCCCTATGGTAAATTGCTATTATTGAAACTTAAACCTTAATGTCTTTTGATGCTTTTGTGCTTAAAGGCCTTAACGGCCTAAACTGCTTGAACCCCGCTAAATGCTGCTTGCAGCTTTAATTATTATTATTATTATTCTCCCCTAAAACGCATCGTGCAGCCCAAACCGTAAGGGCTAGAGCTCTGAAACTTTGTCAGATGGTAGTACAAAAATCGAGGAGAGGTTATCAAATTATGAGCCCGATTGGCCCATAGGTGGCGCTATAGCGACCAATTGCGCGAAACGGCTCATAACTCCTAGACCGTAAGTCGTACACTCAAGTGTCTTATATCATTGGAAAGCTGGTCACCTGACAAAAAAAACGTATATCTCCGATTTCATTTCCGGTATGCAAATTTTTCCGCCATTTTGAATTTTGTCAAAAAACTACTTTTGCAAACTAGTCCCTGGATTTTTGCCCGATCGGAACCAAACCAGTGCAGAAATGTTCTCTGGAGTCTGAAAATCAATAATTATCAAAAAAATGTTGAAATTTCTATTTCCGGTCGCTAGGGGAAGCAAAATAAATGTTGTAGGAGGAGCCTATTTTACTAAATTGGCTATAACTCAAGAAGTAAATGAGATATCTTCACCAAACTCGGTACACATGTGTAAGAGTTCAATTTGAGGTCACAGTAAAAAAATAACGACGATTGAACACTAGGTGGCGCTATAATATGAAAAAAACATAAAAAGGGCTATGACCACATGACCGTTAGTCCGATTGACTTGAAAATTGGTATGCAGTGTCTTGGACCAAGGCCCCATGTATATCTATGAGGACATTGGCGTATCTAAAAAAACATGGCCGCCATCGGCCAATGAAGTTTGTGCATCTATGAAACAAGGTTAACGAAGGCCGATCAGAACGAAACTCGTTGGGCATGTTTGACTCATGGCCCTAGAGGTCTGTAAGAATTTTGAAAGAAATCGGCCACTAGTTGGCGCTAACGAGTTTTATGGCTCTGTTATCACGTGGTGTTGCACACACCCCCACAATATGTATATCAATTGATAGATCTCCTCACGCTGAACAACTTTGCCTCAAGAACAATTGCTGTCAATCAAATCGTTCGTTAAATATTCACGAATATGTTAAAAACGTACTTTTGCGAACTAGTCCCTGGTTTTTTGCCGGATCGGAACCAGACCAGTCTAGGACAATTCTTTGGACACTCTAGATCAATAATTATCAAAAAAAAGTTGAACTGTGTCATTTGTTTTGCTATAACAGGGTCATTAAGAAAAGGGGGCATGACAAAATGCACCCAAAAGCCTATAAATCCTAAAGGAAAAGTCAGAACTTCACAAAAATTGATGAGCACATGTGTCATAACTTATTCAACAAGCATGCAAAGTTTCATGGAGATCGGACTATAGGTGGCGCTATAACTGTTAAAAATGTTAAAAACAATGTATTCCCTATGGTAAATTGCCATTATTGAAACTTAAACCTTTATGTCTTTTGATGTTTTTGTGCTTAAAGGCCTTAAAGGCCTAAACTGCTTGAACCCCGCTAAATGCTGCTTGCAGCTTTAATTATTATTATTATTTTATACTTTATTTTGAACATGTAAAAAAACAAACAAGAAAAAAAAATTGATTTATATATACAAATTATATAAAATTAAAATAACTGCTACATAAATTCAGGTAGGCTACTACTTCTCAGCAATCTTCCAAAATGATTGTAGCCTAAGTGGTTCAAATTAGAAATTCCCATGTTCAAAAAAGAGTAGGAAGAAGTTAATAACTTTTTAAGTCCTACCCCCTTTCTCTTTTTTTATTTATTTATTTTTAACCTTTAGCTGAATACAAAACAAATTGCTTCTCATTTATTTCCATCTATCTGCAGCAAATCAATTAATAACACCTTCATACTAAACTTAATATGTAGACCCTGTACACAATACTAACCCCTCGAGTCCTTTTCGTATCCATTTAATA
The DNA here is from genome assembly GCF_016745375.1 of Pimephales promelas. The sequence continues at coordinate 875,326 of NW_024122006.1, read as the reverse complement.
TCTTCAATTTAAATAGTCTTTTAAAATTACTCATTGTTGTTTAATTTCATTTCTTCACTGCAGCTGTTCCATTCACTCCCTTGGTTGAAATCCAGTTATATTTTAAATTAGTTCTTATACATTTCTTTTCAAATACAAATGTTCCTCTTAGGTGATTTGTGCTCTCTCTCCTTTGGAACAACTGTTGAATACTGGTTGATAACCGTTGATTATTTATTTTATACATAATTTGTGCAGTTTTGAATTCAACAATATCTTTGAATTGTAGTGCTTTCAATTTAATAAAGTGTGGAGTAGTTGGTGCTCTATAAGTGGTTTTATTTAGGCTACTATTCTTAAGGCTCTCTTTTGAAGGGTTCAGTGGTTTTGTAAGAGTTTCCCCATACTTCCAAGCAGTAAGAAATGTATGGAAGTATGAAGGAACAATACAGCGTGTATAGTGTTTGTTGATTTAAAAGGTATCTTATTTTATACAATATGGCAATTGATTTGGATATTTTGGCCTTTATATAGTGTATGTGTGGCTTCCAACATAATTTTTAATCGATTATTACTCCCAGAAATTTTAGTTCTTTTACCCTTTCTATTTCAATATCATTTATCATAAGTTTTTTTTATTTTATTTTTTTATAGTTTGTCATGATTACCAAAAAATTATAAATTTAGTTTTATTTAAGTTCAGTGTTAATTTATTTGCATCAAACCAACTCTTCATCTTTTTTAATTCATTTTCCACTGTATCCAAGACTTGTTCTTGATTTTCCCCAGAACAAATTAAATTAGTATCATCAGCAAATAAAATAGTAATCAGTGTTTTTGATACCTCCCATACATTATTTTTATACAAGATAAACAACAGAGGTCCCAACACTTACCCCTGGGGGACCCCACAAGTAATTGTCTTTAACTTTGAATTATGGTTTTGCAATTAGACATATTGCTGTCTATTATGGAAGTATAGCTTTTTAACCAAGAAAGTGCTGTCAAAAATTAGACCCGACTGAGAGGCCTGTCGGTAAAAAAATACATACAGATTGGAAACGGCCTGAGCCAATGCTGTGAGTTTGGGCGGGACTACCTTAAATATTGAAAACATTTGGGAAACTTGTTTGAAAACAGTCATTAGCTGCACCCAAATTGCCATATTTTATTTATAGTAGGCTTACATTGATAAGGATCTTCTTGACTGTTAATTAAGTGTTCTGTAGCATGCCTATGCGGTAAATTCTATAAAATGACATAAAACATCCAATATGAAAATCCTTTATTGTGTTATTAAACAATTTAAGCACAAGGAACAACTTTCTTTGAACGTATCTGTAAGAAATATATATATGTGTAAATATGTAAATAAATAATATTTAAATTAAAGTGTAAATTAAATATGTATGTGTGTGTGTGTGTGTGTGTGTGTGTGTGTATGTGTGTGTGGGTGTGTGTGTGTGTGTGTGTGTGTGTGAGAAAAGTTCATACTGTAGTTATACCGTATTTTTTATTTATCAGATTAAATGACTCCTCAAATTCCATTGTATTAGTGATAGCAAAGTGTTAGCTGTTCGCACAATTTACAATCCTATCATATGCAGTGTGTCATCTGGGAATTGTTCATCTAAATTCTGTTCATATTTGAAGAGTTGTGTAGTGTATTCCTTTACCAACACTCAATATGTCAGTGATCACATGATACATATTGTGACGAAGAGGCAGAGGCGGATGGATCCATTTGCAGTAATTTATCAACACAGGTAAGCCAACAAAGGTAAGCAGTCATAAACTCAAGGCCCGAGACAAGAAGGGCAGCAAACACAAACTCCGAACACAGGATAGGGCAATCCAAAGGTGTACATCAAACAGGCAAAGGTCAGGGGCAGGCAGCAGAGGTTCAAAAGTGAGTAACACAGTCAAAAATACCAGAGCAATACGAGAAAACGAGCTTGAGACAGAGTAACGGTAAACAAGACTTCACAAATGAACAATGAACATAGCAGTCCAGATAAAGGGGAGATGAAGGGCACACAGGTGATACAGATGAACTGATGGGCCAATTAATCAGGGGATGATGAGCAGGGAAGGATAGTGGGAAATGAAGTCCTAATATGCAGGAAAGAGGGATCTGGTGAAACCAGGAGGGGGCGTCGTTGAGCGTTCTGTGACTGATTGGTGACTAGCTGTGTAGTAGCAGCGATACCTGGATGACCGCGCTGGGGGTGCAGTGGACACACTGAAGCACACGGTGGCGGAGGTCAGGAGGGACGAAGAGGCGGTCAGCAGGACATTCAGGTGGAGCAGGATGATTACTTAAAGCCGCAGTGATTTCAGAGATGATGTCCCATTGGACCGGAGCCACGATCAGAGTGGTGGGAACAATGGGCTCAGGTTTAGACCTCTCCGAGGGACCGTCGAACAGGCGGGACAGGGCATCAGCTTTGCCGTTCTGGGAGCCAGGCCTGTAGGTGATCTTGAAAAGAACAGGGACCAGCGAGCATTCAGACATTTAGCTGACCTGATGTACTCAAGATTCCGGTGATCAGTGAGCGCTGTGAAAGACTGACGCGCTCCCTCCAGCCAGTGCCTCCACTCTTCAAAGGCGGACTTCATGGCCAAAAGCTCGCAGTCCCCCACGTCGTAGTTGCGCTCAGCAGAGTTAAGTTTTCGAGAATAGAAGGCACATGGGAACATCTTCGCAGGATCCCCAAACCGCTGGGACAGGATAACCCTCACTCCAGTGTTCGATGCATCCACTTCAATGATGAACTCCTTCTCAGGATCCGGGTGACGGAGAATAGGAGCGGACGTAAATCTCTCCTTGAGCTGAGCAAAGGCCGCAGTACACTCCGCTGTCCACTTAAAATATTTACCTCCTCCTTGAAGCAAAGATGTGAGAGGGGCTGCAGTTACACTGAAGTTGCGGATGAATCTGCGGTAAAAATTAGCAAAGCTCAAAAAGCGCTGCAGCTCCTTAACTGAAGAAGGTTGGGGCCAATTCCCCACGGCACTGACCTTGCTGTCATCCATCAGGACTCCGTTTGCACTGATGATGTAGCCCAGGAGGGAGATGCGTGTCCGGTGAAACTCGCACTTGGAGACCTTGGCATAAAGCTGGTTATCAATCAGGCGTTTGAGAACTGAACGGACATCCTGGACATGCTCCTCTAGAGAATCAGAATAAATCAGAATATCATCACTGTAGACGATAACTCTCTGATGTAACATATCCCAGAAAATTTCATTAACGAAAGCTTGAAACACAGAAGGACTGTTGGACAGACCGAACGGCATCACACAATATTCGTAGTGCCTGCATGTAGTGGAAAACGCCGTCTTCCATTCGTCACCACTCTATTTGTGAATCAAGTTGTAGGCGTTCCTTAAGTCCAGCTTGGTAAAGTAACGACCAGCAGGAGAGGATAACAGTACTTGACGGTCACCTCATTGAGACCACGATAGTCAATGCATGGCCGAAGGCTCCCATCCTTCTTCTTGACGAAAAAGAACCCGGCTGAGGCCGGAGATGTGGAGGTTATGATGAAACCCTTGGCCAGCTGTTCGTCGATGTACGCTCTCATGGCCTCTGTCTCTGGTTGTGACAATGGGTAAACTCTCCTGCGTGGTGGCACGGCCCCAGGTAAAAGCTCAATAGCACAATCGCCAGCACGGTGAGCAGGAAGGTGAGAAGCTTCAGTTTCGCTGAAGGCCAGGGCCAGATCGTGGTAATCGGGGGGAATCTCCTGAAGATCCACTCCCCTGAGTGCAGCCCTGTGGAGTTCAGTACCTTGGACAGCAGCCGCGCAGTTGATCTGACAGAATTCGGACCACCCGGAAATTCTCTCATCAGACCAGGAAATTTGAGGGTTATGTTTCGCTAGCCAAGGAAGCCCCAGGATTACAAGATGCGTCGGAGAGTGTATCGTGAAGAATTGGATCATTTCAGAATGCGAAGTCCCGAAGCTGAGCGTGAGGGGTTGCGTGGTGTATTGCACTTCTCCAGACCCCAGGGGGCGTCCATCCAGCTCCTCCACAGTCACACCAGACTCACATGCGCGGAGAAAAACACGATGAGTTTTGGCAAATGCAAGGTCGATAAAATTTCCCGCAGCTCCCGAATCAATCAAGGCTCTTATATTTAAAGCATGTCCATTAAATCTTAAAGAACTGTCCACAGAGAATAATTTAGAAGAGTGATAACAACTCACCGCAGTGGAATTCTTGAGCGCTGGATTTACTGGACAGGTGGCCCTCATATGACCGGCCTCCCACAATACATGCAGAGATGATTTCGGCGTCTTCTCTCCCGCTCCGCTGTAGAGAGGCGTGTATAACCAATCTGCATAGGCTCCGACTCAGCGTTGGGGAAAGCACACTCGATGAGAGTGGATCTGAGGGGTGTGCGTCGAGCGCAAATCAGGTTGTCGAGGCGGATGGCGAGCTCCATAATCTGACTCAAAGATTTACCGTCGTCGCGGCACGCTAGCTCTCCCTGGAGGTCCGTGTTGAGTCCTTAGCGATACAGGAGATTTAAAGGTTCCTCCTTGAGCTGATCCAGCTTGAGCTGCCAGGGTCCAAAACGAGAGTGTGTAGTCCGCTGCGGTAGAACTCCCCTGGCGTAACGTGAGCAGCAGTTCTCCCGGATCCTTTCCTCCCGCAGTATGTTCGAACACCTCTCTAAATTGGGTTAAAAACTCAGTGTACGAGGGGAAAGAGAGCTGACCACCATACCAGAGCGCAGTAGCCCACTCCAAAGCCCGGCCGGTGAGTAGAGAACACATAAAGGAAACTCGGCTCTCATCAGTGGAGAAGGACTGAGCCTCCTGATCGAAATGCAACAAAAATCCTTTACAGGTAGAGGGTGAGCCATCAAACTTCTCAGGAAGGGATAACTTGGCCTGGTTTGAATTGTTACTCACGGCAAGTGGAGTGGGAGCAGATGCAGCTGGATTCGGAGCTTGATTATCAGGCGTGCTCGGTGGGGTTAGCGCTCGGACGGATCTCACGAGCTCCTCACTGAGACTAGTCAATTTTACTAATTGCTGCTGATGGGCAGCCAGCACACTCGCTTGAGTGGATACCTCGGAGGCCAGTCGATGGAAATCTGCTGGATCCTGCTTGATCCTGGTAAAGTCTTCTGTGACGAAGAGGCAGAGGCGGATGGATCCATTTGCAGTAATTTATTAACACAGGTAAGCCAACAAAGGTAAGCAGTCATAAACTCAAGGCCCGATACAAGAAGGGCAGCAAACACAAACTCCGAACACAGGATAGGGCAATCCAAAGGCATACATCAAACAGGCAAAGGTCAGGGGCAGACAGCAGAGATTCAAAAGCAAGTAACACAGTCCAAGTCAAAAATACCAGAGCAATACGAGAAAACGAGCTTGAGACAGAGTAACGGTAATCAAGACTTCACAAATGAACAATGAACATAGCAGTCCAGATAAAGGGGAGCTGAAGGGCACACAGGTGATACAGATGAACTGATGGGCCAATTAATCAGGGGATGATGAGCAAGGAAGGATAATGGGAAATGAAGTCCTAATATGCAGGAGAGAGGAGGAACCAGGAGGTGAAACCAGGAGGAGGCGTCGTTGAGCGTTCTGTGACACATATTTTATTTCTGCTATTTAGAATCTGAAATAGCAATGGCCAACTGGTGAATAACTTATTTGAGTTGATTCTCGTTAACGAATTGGTCAAACTAATGAATTGGTTTTCTTGAAATTTTGCATCATCTTATATCTTTTTGAACCACTCAATGTCTCTGTTCAGTTTTTGTTGAGTTCAGGCTTTTTTATTCTTGTCAGCAGATTTAAGCAACACAATGCGGGTTCCTAGATAAAGGCCTTAGGACAACTTGACAAAAATTTCCCTATTTATAAAATTCCTGACAAATTCAAAATGATACAAAAAAAAATCATTTGGAATTTTTTTGCATCAGATGTGTTTTCTAGATATTAATTGGCAAACACTCAGTTTTGACCGGAGCTGCACCCCTCCTGTGGAATATATACATGTGTAGCCAAGACTGCTGCCACATGTGGCCCAGAAACGGCACTGCTGCTGTTAGAGGCGCACAATAAAAATAATCTGTTTTTGTCCGACTTTTATGGCATTAATGGTGCGTTGATGTAAGTTTGGAATTATGTGGTTCTTATACTTTCCATACTAAAAAGCATTTATGTCTAGCATTCTGACGTCTATTGACTGTGTACTCCAGTTCCCACATATTTTTTTTATTAGATTAAGTCATTATTTGGTGCTAACTTCAGACATGTTTATTTTTAGATATGCACTTTAGACTTTTTTTAACATTTTAAAATTGTTTATTACTTTTTAGGATTATCAGCTCTGTTTCAGACCACGTGTGTCTTGTAAAAGCAATATAAATACATTATTAAATATAAAATAACCCTATTTTTAATAAAAAAAAATATAAGAGTGTATTTTATTTTATTTTTTTTTTATTTTTTTTTATTCAACAATTGCACAGTATACAGGAACGTCCTCTCCATTACAAAAACAATACATTGTGCAGTTTACATTGCGGGTGTTTTAACATAAACTAAACAAACAAAAGGGGAAGTACAAATGTACAAAAAATATATATAAGAGTGTATTTAAACTATACATTTGATCATTATGCACATTCCTTGAAATAAAACCCATAACCTTGGCATTGAATGCACCACTTTAGCAAAAACATTTAAAAAATTGTCTTTATCAAAACTATATATCAAGGAAGTTAGTATATTTAATCAGTAAAATATTATTGGACAAATGGATAAAAACTTTTTTCAACAGCCGATAAAATTTAATCTGCTATGATATTTCATCAGCTATTTCTTTCCGATCTTTCATTTGACAATAATCATGAATACATATATGCATGCCTCATCGGGTAGATTTTATGTTCCAGATGAACAAGACCCTGAAACCCTGGAGTGCTCATGGCATCAGCAGAACCATTTAAATGAGATCATGCTTTTTTAAGCTGTAAAATGACATCCACAAAGGCAACTAGAGGTCAAGCTGCAGTTATTATAGCAGCCAGAAATAGAGCAGTGGTTTCTGAAGAGAATCACAGTACTCTACAGTTCACCAGACAGCTCCGCCATTCACAGCACTGTTGCTTTACAGGGTGGAGTCACACAGTGAAACACATGAGAGAACTCACACAGTTACACACACCGAGATAACTCACACAGTTACACACACTGAGAGAACTCACACAGTTAAACACACGAGAGAACTCACACAGTTACACACACCCAGAGAACTCCCAGTTACACAAACTCACACAGTTACACACACACCGAGAGAACACACAGTTAAACACACACGAGAGAACTCGCACAGTTACACAAACTCACACAGTTACACACGCCGAGAGAACTCACACAGTTACACACACGAGAGATCTCACACAGTTACACAAACTCACACAGTTACACACACGATAGAACTCACAGTTACACACACACCGACAGAACATTATAATGACAAAAAAAGGTTTGATATGAAACTGTCTTTTGTATTATGACGCCTCCTAGTGGTGATATTTAGCCATTTCTAATCCCATAAAAAAGTATCCAATCTAAAGCATCTCTCAAATAGATTAAATTTAAAATATTTATGAGACAAAATATGGACACAATGACAAATTAAACTCAGATTACACACGTATAAAGTTGTAGATTAGGCAATATCAAATATGAACAATATTTTAACAGTATTTATGAAATTATGTCAATTTTAGTTTCTACATTAACAAATACATTTTCATAATTCAAGTTGTATAAAGTAACATTCATATTATGAACAACAGTTAACATTATAAATTAACAGAATAAATAAACATTATCAACAATGAAAACAGAAACTAACTGAACATAACTGTGACACCATACCTCCACCTCAGCTATTATGTTTGTTTTTAAATCATTTTGTGGTCTATATACATTCATACAACTTAGATTTGATCAATAATCCTTTTACAAGGACATGTTTTTTGTAAGCAATTTTTGAGAGCAATTGAACATTGAATGTAAAATATCTTTTCAGTTTGTCATTTGTCATTACTTGCACATTGTCTGATATAACAGAAGAACGTCGACAAGCAGAATATACAAACTCCTTTTCAAGAAAAGTCAGTGTGTCAGACATATGTTTATATGTTTCAATATGTATCGCTTATGTAATGTTTGATGTTGCTTGTGCTCTTTATGTTTCATGTCATTAATCCATATATCACAAGGCTAAGAAGCTTAAAAAAAATGTGAAATCATATCCAGTGAGGGAATGTGGCAAGCATCAATGGGTTTAGCGGAGCGTTTTGAGATAATTGTTGAATGTTGTGCATGTTTCAGTGCAATGGAAGGCTTTATGATCGAGACAGACCCTGGTAATGGCTCCCTGATCAGGAACCAAATAGTTTGTTATTTTTATTCATTTTATTTTATGTTCTTACTATGGTTAACATTAACTTCTATTATAATAAACAAACGGAACCAAGTACAAAATGAGAATTATTTACATATGATAGATCTATTTTAATGCGTACACTGGCATACATCTGAAATGAATATTCAATGAATACACATTAAAAAATAAAATTGTATAATACATGAGCCACATGAATAATCAACCATTTCTATACAATAGGCTATACAAGAAAAACAACAAATCTCAACAAAATATATGAAAACACATACTTTATGTTCATGTAATAAATTAAAGGGATAGTTCACTTTGAATGTTATTATTAATTTTTGATATGTTTTAGCTTACCTCAAGGGCATCCAAGATGCAGGTGTCTTTGTTTCCACTGTATTTTCAAATTTGATATTTTTAGGTCAAACCGTTCTTGTCTGTCAGATAATGCAAGTTAATGGGGTCTACCCATGGGTCCACCTCAAAGAGCATGCACAGAGAAGTCCAAATTAAACATGATTTAATGACTCGTAAATGTAAGTACACATTGATGGCCTAAGACCCAAAACGAACAGTTGTAATCTCTTGTAATCACAGCCACATCCAAGTAGCCTAATCTGAGGGTGATGGCGCTTCTGTCTGCGCATGCGCCAGAAAGCCCCGGAAGTGATCTCTCACGTGTGTATGTAACTCATTGTTTACACAGAGATTTCAGAAGTGTTATCCTTCACTGTTAAGATCTAAACCTATTTAGATTTACAGGAAATTGCAATGGCAGACGATTTCGATATAACAGACAACGTTGATTTTTTTTCTGTGCAACCGCGCAAGAGATTACTTCCGGCGTTTACGCAGAACGAAGCGCCCGTGCCTTTAGATCTCTTGGACGTGGCTGTGGTTACAAGAGGTAAAAATGATATAAATACTGTTTGTTTTCTCACACAAACCGCTTGTTTCGTGTCTTAAGCCTTGTTTATACTCGACGCGTCCGCAAGAGCGCGAGTCTCCGCTGCCTGCGCGCGCACCTCTCCAAACGGAGGAGGCATTTATACTTGACACGCTCGCCGTTGTGCTATTCTGTGAAACGACAGGGGGCGAACTCGGAGTAATTCTCCTCTAAACCACCAGGAATCAGCAGTGAAGAAGTAGTTTGCCGTTTATTTGTAGTTTATTAATTGCTAATTCATAAAAGAGTAAATGCAGTAGCTAGCCTACTTTCACTGCATGTAAACTAGTTAAACAACTGAAGCCTTATTGGAGAGTGTTTAAACCTTAATTTTACCTGCAGGGCTTAATTCTGCTATTGTAGGCTTATTTTTTAGATGTAACCAATTACTTTAGACAAGTGCAAACTAGGTGCTTAATGCAAATGTGTTCCTGTTCACAAAATGAGATGTTATGGTCGCCCATCAATGCAAATGTCTCTGTGTATAGAAGGATCATAAACATGCTGGTACAGATCGTACCAGTTTTGCCAGATTCGGCTTGTAGTCGTCCATCTTCGGATGCGGCGCCGTACGCAAAGTGGAAAAAGTGCCGTGCACACCGCCAGGCGCAATGGGGTCAATTTTGCTGCGCACCCTTCGTGTGTACTTACATTTACCTTACAAAATGTAAGGTAAATGTTTGCCTTACAAAATGTATATATAATTCATATACTTGAAAAGATTGCTCCAATGGTTGTATCAGTAAAATCCACTTAAGAAATGAATTTCTACATTTGTGGGAGGTGTTACCTGAAGTGTGCATTTGAGACTCACAAAACATCTGTCCACATGAAGATTGCACTTCTTCCTTATCTCATTTTTTTTTATTTCATAATGGGATAATGGATTATTTCCAAAAAGTAGTAACATTTCAAATTTAAGCCTAAACTACAACAGTCAACTACAGATTTAACCCAGTTGGTTGTGTTTTTATAAGCCTTGTGGTGAAATAAAACACAACATGCAATTTAGATAAAAAAAAAAATGGTATGACCACCCCTCTATACCAAATGACATACATGATGTGAAGTGTTTGCTGTTGTTCAGCTGAACTGTCAGATAGTTACAGTGTAACTACCTCACCATCTTAATTTTAGCCATTAGTTCCATAAAACGGGGGATTTACTTTTGCTATTGGTTGTTTAAAATAACTCTCAGTCTTTAATAGGGCAGTAAACAACTATATTGAAACACTGGATGGTAACTATTAACACATTAATGAAAAAAAAAAGGAAACACTTTACAATAAGGTTCATTAGTTAACATTAGTTAATGTATTTACTAACATGCACTAACCATGAGCAATGCATTTGTTACTGCATTTGTTCATCTTTGTTAATGTTAGTTCATGAAAACACAGCTGTTCATTGTTTGTTCATGTTAGTTTTAACAAAGATTAACAAATGCTGTGCTATTCATTATTAGTTCATATAACTAATGTAGTTAAATGAACACTCCGACTTTTTGGGACTTTAGCCTATTCACCTTACCCCCCAGAGTTAGATAAGTCCATACATACCTTTTTCATCTCCGTGCGTGCTATAAGTCTGTTTGACGCACCCACCGCTAGCCTAGCTTAGCACAAAGACTGGATGTGAATGGTTGCAGCTTTCATACTAATCCAAATGAGTGACAAAATAACGCAAACATTTTCCTATTTACATGTTGTGATTTGTATAGTCACAGAATGTACAAATAACAAAGTCAAATGAGACACAGATATCTTTTAACCGTATAAAACCTGGGAACTATTCTCTGAAGGCGAAGCACTGCTACTTTGACGGAGTAATAACCGCATCACCCGAGACACGCCGTGGTGAGGAGCGGAGAGTTCGCTCAGTGTTTGGGTAACAGAGTCAGCAATTTATAAATAGTAAAAGCATAGTTTACTGTCATGGGTTTTCGCTCTATTGTAAATAGCTGCGACAGTAAACAGGGGAGGTAATACCATGTTTCACAGAATTCCAACTAAAAACGCTGACTGGATGAAGAAATGGCTAACTTGCTCTGGATATTTATCCAAACACACCTAAATAGATTATCAAGGGACATTATGTTTGCTCGGTACATTTAAATGGACGACTATTTTGAAAAAATGGAATTTGCTGTAACCATAATGTGCTGAAGGATACGGCCATCCCATCTATAGCACAGACAGGACAAGTGGATCACCTGCGGCTTGTTCCGTTATGTTTTTAGATGACCTACTGTAACAGTGCCATTAGCCAGAGCTAATGTAACGTTAGTGACACTATTATATGATTAGGGTATGAATATGTTTTTATCTTGATGCGGTCCGGACGTGCTTGGAAAAAAAACGAGCGCGTTCACCACGTTGAACTTGCACCCTGCGCGCCTAGTAGCCTAAATTTGAAATAACCATGGAAATAACGAACTTGAGCGTGCAAAAGGGTACGATAGGCTGTGAGTTCATTGTGCAAAAACAATTTGTGCTATTACTTTCCCCGTATTCTATCCTATAGTAATGCAATTATACTGTATATTATATACTGTTGAATACATTTGGTTCAGCTAATAAATTGCATTTAAAATATATTGATTCCTGTAATAATAATTATTTATTCATGTGATATTTATAAATCTGGGTGCGCTTTTGGTTGGAAATCAATGAAACATGGTACTTACCTGGTCTCCCCTGTTTATTGTCACAGCTCATACAATAAAGCAAACACCCATGATAAACTATGCTTTTCTATCTAACGTTAGTAATTGCTGACTCTGTTACCCAAACACTGAGCGAACTCTCTGCTCCTCGTCACGGTGCATCTCAGGTGATGGTTATCACTCTGCCCAAGTAGCAGTGCTTCGCCTTCAGAATTATTTATACGGTTAAAAGATGTCTGTGTCTCATATGGCCTTGATATTTGCACACTCTGTGACTATACAAACCACAACATGTAAATAGGAAAACGTTTGCGTTATTTTGTCACTCATTTGGATTAGTATGAAAGCTGCAACCATTCACATCCAGTCTTTGTGCTAAGCTAGGCTAGCGGTGGGTGAAAAAGGTATGTATGGACTTATCTAACTCTGGGGGGTAAGATGAATAGGCTAAAGTCCCAAAAAGTCAGAGTGTTCCTTTAACTAATGTTAACTAACGAACCTTATTGTAAAGTGTTACCAAAAAAAAAATCAACACAAAACTCAATGCTTGGAACAAACCAACAACCAAAATCAAATTCAAACCCAAAACAATTAAGTATTGCTAAATAAATTATAGTTTGTTTGATTGAATTGAATACCCAAGGTAATGAAACTATAACCACCAAAACACTACAGCAGCAATAAACAAAAACATAAATGAATGTTGTAGGAAACGTGCAGCCTATCAAAAAGTCATAGAATGCAACAGCAGTAATTCAAAGTAATACAAAAGGTCTTATCTGAAAGTTGTAGATGTGTGAACAGTCTTGGAAAATGTCCCAGTGATCAATTAACATATGTAGTCCCAAATCCTGGAAACTCAACCAAATCCCATTGGTGTAATTCCAGCCAGGTAATATAGCAGGTCTCTGCACAAACAGTCCTTTCCCTCTTTTAGAGCCACCTTACAGAGTCTCTGCAAGCTTCTGAACCATATAGATACACATTTGTTAAAGGATGCATCAAATGAGCATTTTAATTTCAGTTAAAGGGGTCCTTGATTAGGATTTCACTTTTTTAACATTAGTTAATGTGTAATTTTGCATAAACAAAATCAGCAAAATTACGACGCTCAAAGTTCAGAGCAAGGGGAGAAATGTGGGGGGGTTTTTTTTCCTGGTTCGGTTACGACACGCCTCATAATCAAAGCCTAATAGAGCGGTTTCAGACTCATTTTCTCTCTTGAATATGAGTATGACGAAGTCAGGCTACTAAATAAACATAACTATATATAAAATTACATCTAAACTTATGAAAGTTTTGTTTCAAAGACGGGAGGACAGTACATTTTGAAGACTCTGCCATAATCCCGTTTTCCTCGGTTTTCCTCCGCTTCAATCTCCCCAACCGGAAACTGAAGAGCATCCTTGTATCAAGTGCATAATTTATCTGTGCCCATAGTCTATTATCTATAGCCTATTGTCTATGTAATCAACCAATCACATGGCAGTTGCTTCAATGCATTTAGGGGTGTGGTCCTCCTGGTCAAGACAATCTCTTGAACTCCAAACTGAATGTCAGAATGGGAAAGAAAGGTGATTTAAGCAATTTTGAGCTTGGCATGGTTGTTGGTTTCACAATCTGCTCAGTTATTTTCATGCACACCCATTTCTAGGGTTTACAAAGAATGGTGTGAAAGGGGAAAAACATCCAGAATGTGACAGTCTTGTGGGTGCAAATGCCTTGTTGATGCTAGAGGTCAGAGAAGAATGGGCCAACTGATTCAAGCTGATAGAAGAGCAACTTTGACTGAAATAACCACTCGTTACAACCAATGTATGCAGCAAAGCATTTGTGAAGCCACAACACGCACAGCCTTGAGGCGGATGGGCTAAAACAGCAGAAGACCCCACTGGGTACCACTCACTTCTACTACAAATAAGAAAAGGAGGCTAGAATTTGCAAGAGCTGACCAAAATTGGACAGCTGAAGACTGGAAAATGGTCTGTTTTCCATTTTCCAAAAAAAAAAAAAAAAAGATTGTTGCCTGGTCTGATGAGTCTCGATTTCTGTTGAGACATTCAGATGGTAGAGTCAGAATTTGGAGTAAAAAAAATGAGAACATGGATCCATCCTGCCTTGTTACCACTGTGCAGGCTGGTGGTGGTGTAATCGTGTGAGGGATGTTTTCTTGGCACAATTTAGGCCCTTTAGTGCCAATTGGGCATCCCTTCATCCACCATGTACCCATCTTCTGATGGCTACTTCCTGCTGGATAATGCACCATGTCACAAAACTCGAATCATTTCAAATTGATTTCTTGAAAATGACAATGAGTTCACTGTACTAAAATGGCCCCCACAGTCACCAGATCTCAACCCAATAGAGCATCTTTGGGATGTTGTGGAATGGGAGCTTCATGCCCTCGATGTGCATCCCACAAATCTCCATCAACTGCAAGATGCTCTCCTATCAGTATGGGCCAACATTTCTAAATGTTGCTTTCAGCACCTTGTTGAATCAATGCCAGAATTAAGGCAGTTCTGAAGGCAAAATTGGGTCAAACACAGTAATAGTATGGTGTTCCTTATAATCCTTTAGGTGAGTGTATATATGTGCAACATGTTCTCCTGAAAGACGGAGCCATTCCCATTTTGTCGGGACAATCTGTTTATGAATCACAACTTGTAAGTACGTCTTATTATTTGCCTCTGCTAAACTTGCTCACTAAAATTACAGTATTGAGTGTTTACTTCAGCTTTTCAAAGCTCTCGCTTTTGTAAGACTGTTCACCACCCCTTAGGATGATCCAATCCATGATTACTGTTTGTATTACCATAGTATTCCAACAAATAATGATTAAATGGTGGATAACATCATATCTATAAGAAAATGACACAAAAAATCCACCACTCTGAACCACCACGTCCTGTGAAATTCATGCTTGCAAAGTCTGTGCTTTAAATCCATTCAGCACAATCCTCTTGTTCGTTAACATTGTCAGGGTCTGAATTGGGCTCAAAATAGTTTGAAATTGATGCCATCGTTAATATTTACATCTGAGTAGAGTTTGTGGTTATGAAGGGAGTGACATTTCCCGAACACACGCTAAGCGCTGCCAATCACAACACACTGGGCCAGCTAACCAATCACAGCACATTTCGTATTTAGGTAGGGGCTTCACTGAAAACAACACGTTCAACCAGACTGGGGAGAGATGAGCTGTAATAATGAAAATAAAAATAATTGTTTTGTATTGTTAATTGATTAAAAATAATGTGTTTTTTGAACAATAAAGCATGACAATGTATTGTAGTACAACTGAAATACAAAATCAAGACTTCGTAAAAGGGCATTACAGGACCCCTTTAAGCTTTTGAAATAAATTTAACATTAAAAAGGTGAGGGGCTCTTTCACTCCACCAAACAAATTCCATTACCACGCCCCCATTTCTTCTCTTTTACAGGAAACCTTTCCTCTCTCTTTCACCCTCTAATGGCTGGGATGATACAATTCACCCCTGTATCAGGGTAGCTGTTACAGCAGACTAGAGTAAGCGGCTGGCATGACTCCATCAGACTCTTGATTGTGTTACCACTATTGGTACAGTAATAATGATCACTACTGCACAAACTAACAGAATGATAAATGCAAATGTTTTACAAATTTTGTTCCTCTTCAATTCAGCTGCTTTCTTCTTCAGCAGAGAATCATAGCCGGGTGTGTAGAGATCTTCCAGCCAGAAGCTCAGGTCTCTTGGGTCCTCCTGAAAGAAACATTCAGAAATTTTTTTTTTTTGAGTTTACTGCATTTTAAAAGTAAACTCTGTGAAAATGTTAGATTGTGATGGCAAATGTTAAATCTTTATATTTAGCTTTTCATGATAACTAATATATTTAATAAATGGTAACAATGAGGTCTTATTGTAAAGTGTTTACCAAATAATTAATGGGATGTTGACTTAAATATTAAATTTCATGATTAAATTGCAATACAGAATTTAGACATTTGTTTATTAGAATGTCACCTCAATGTTGCTTATTATATTATGTTTGCATAAAGCATGATTATTAATGATGGTCCGTTGTTTACAGCGTGTCAATGTTATATTCCACAGACTTAAGTGTCATATGATCTTAATCAAATAACAGAGCCAGTAGCACTTAAAGGTGCAGTGAGTGGATTCTGAGAAACACTGTTGACGTTTGAAATCAACCCAAACAAACCCTTGATTGCTCCGCCCCCAAAATGCACAAACGTCTTTAGGTTACGACCGTAACCATGTTCCCTGAAAAGGGAAATTCAACGGCATTTTAGATTAACGATATTCGAAATGACCACAGCGTGTCCGGTGTCTGAAGAGTGTGTGAAAATATGGCAAATATTATTGGCCTACGGCAGTCTATGGGCCCTATCATAAGTGCAGTGCAGGGCCTGAAATTAACACCCGACCACCTGCCAAATGCGGGTGAATTTTGCTATTGGCGGGTAACACTGTCAATCTGACAATTGAGAATTGTGAGTGATTCATTAGGATTTTTACATTTCAAGGAAGTCCGCTATTGCGTTGGACTTTAGCTAAAATGTGGCGGCACATTACTGGGGTAAAGAGGCCAGCTGAAACAAAACAAACAGCCAACAAAAAGATGAGGATGAGAAAAAGAAAAGTAAAGAAGACATTTTAATACAAAGTGAACAATCGGCGGCAATGGCAAGGTTCGTGAGCGGCTGATTTATGACAGCGACTGTTGTTCGTAACGTTCATGCGATCAGAAAGAAGATGAGGCTCTTTTTCTGACTACGTATGCGAGTAGGCCTATTAAACTGTTGATGAGATGGGATGAGATAATGTAACGCGTCGCTGTTGCAGGTTAAAGTACAATGACAGTTGCACAGATGTGTGTGCGTGTGCAACTGTGCATGTTGGGAGTTGGGAACCGGTGAGAAAATGTCTGGTACCCGGTAATTTTATCAGTAATAACAGTATTAATTTAGTTCATATTTAACCGTTCCTGAACGCTGTAACTAAAAGCTGTTAAGACCTGTCAACGTGACTAAATCCGCCATCAACACAGCCGCGTGTGATTTGTTTACGAGCTGCGGTAGGTCTATCTGTTGAGTATACTATATTATAGCCTATACTATATATGTTGTGTGTGTGTGTCTGTCAAAATCAATGAATAAAAAGATTTTTTTTTAATGTATGTTATTAGAGTTATTATTACTTGACAGCACTTAAATGTGTATTCTTACAAGTTAAAGAACAATATTGTGAAATTCCCGTTTTTTTTTTTTTTTTTTTTTTTTTTTTTACGTTTATGAGGCAAAAAAAAAATGGCTGGTAAAAAGTCTCTGTGGCAGGTGAATTTTTAAATCCACCTGCCACAGTGGCCGGTGGCCGAAAAAATTAACTTCAGGCCCTGGTGCAGTGCAACTGTTTTTTGCTAGTTTCAGTCGGACACAGTTATCATTTTATCATTTGTATAAAATAGGTTAACCAAAGCGAAACTGCTGAAGTTTTTAGACAGTTTGACACAATCAAGTATAACTTTGGCTTGGATACCGCTTTTATAAAAAAAAAATACAGTTCTCTCCTCTTAATGCCAGTTACAAAAACTTACCCATTAGAGCAAATGAATTTCCTCAGCAATGGAAAACGTCTATTATAACTCCAGTCTGGAGCATCTGACCAGGTCTCTAATTATAGACCTATTTCAATTTTACCTGCACTCTCAAAGGTTCTTGAAAAAACAGTTGCCTACCAACTTGTTGATTATCTTGAAAGTAATCATCTCCTACACACCAAACAATTTAGGTTTAGACCACGGTACTCAGAGAGTTAACAAACTGTAACCTGAAATGATAAAATAGTCATTAGATGAAGGTAATGTATGGGGACAGTATTTCTGGACTTGAAAAAGCCTTTGACACTGTGAACTACAAAATTCTTTTAACCCTCTGAGGTCGGCAATCGCGCCGGCGTGCCGAGGTCACTTTTTTCCTTGTCAGTGCAAAAGAGACTCATAATACTCTGTTGATTTTGATCATATGTAAGTGTTGTACATCATTAGATCCTGTTAAGTGTCTATTTTACTTTGTGGATACTCACAATAAAAACAAAGTGTTCGGCTTTTTGTCACATTTCAAATGCAAATGTTGAGGCAAGCCTTGAAATAAAAGTGATTTTCGCTTTTTGGATAAAAGTGACCACAACAGCTGGATAAAAATTTACTACATCCAAAAAGTTACCTCAGAAGTGCTGGTATAGTTTTATTTCGAGAAGCACGGATCCAGCTGATGAAGTAAGTTTATTCTTAATTGCTTTGTCGCGTTATTGAATAGTGTCTGCACAAAGACAGTTTTAATATGAATTGCGTGTCTGTGTGTGATGAATGAATGGCACAGACGCACATGCGTGCAATGTTGATTACAGATGTACATCGCATCTGTGCATTCATTCACTCTCGCTCCTACATTATAAATGTAATTTTTACATGAACTCATCCAAACTATAATGCTATAGCCTACTGAGATTTGTTCTAAGACAGTCTCTGGCTCAGCAGACGTGACGTGAACAGTCTCTGACTCAGCAGACGTGAACAATCTCTGGCTCGGCAGGCACAACGTGAACAGTCTCTTGTGTGGCAGGCACGACGTGAGCAGATTCGTACTTGTCTGGTAGCATGGGTGGCACTGACAGGGCTAGACGCTTGGGTGGCGCCTGCAGGGAGAGATGCTTGGGCGGCTCGGATGCAGGCCTCACTGGGGGCTTCGGGGGCTCAGCTGCAGGCTTCACTGAAGACTTTGGAGATTCCCCTTTTTTTTCCCAGCCTTTCTTCCTCCTCCCTCTCCCCGAAAGGGTCATAGGAGGACCTGGCAGTCATCGGGGACTTGGCAGTTTGTGAGGACAGTGGGAGGTGGGCCAAGAGGCAGAAGACCAGTCTGCACTGGACCCGCGATGGTAAACGTCACAAACTGCCAGAATGAATCTCCCAGCAGTAGGGATGCGCGGTATTGCAAAAATACCGGTATATAATAAATCTCAAACGGTACAATATCATCATTTTGTTAAATTCGGTTAAATTAAGCTGCTGTTCCGAAGTTCTCCACTAGGCGGCAGTGCGCTACCGAAACTGACGCGAGTCACGCGAAACTGGCAAAGGAAGGAACATGGTGGAAATGAAGCTCATTCGGATTTCTACACGCCCAAAATTAATAAATAGAGAGAGCAGTATGAGTGAAATAAGGCATTACTTTGCCTACTAAATTAATGAGAATAGTGTAGAAACAGACCTCAATGCACCACTCTGCAAACTTTGCTTTCAATAATGTGTTGCCATGGAATGCAACACATCAAATCTGCCAAGCGCTCGTCAGTTGCTCATCCTGACTTGTTCAAGAGATCGACTGGTGAGTTCATCATTCAACTGATTTAATTTAGACTTTTATTGAACACTGAACAGCGCACATACATAAGAGCTTATCAATTAAATAGACCCTTTTACAGTTGGTAAACATGGTGACGTTTTTTTGTGGGCGGAGCTTAGGTGGAGGCAGAAAAATCCATCTGGCCGCTTCACTAACGCTAGTTAGCATGGATTGTTAGCTTGTTTTTAACAATGACTGGAGAAAATCCAATATTATCTTAATGTGTAAGGTCACTCAGTGTCCAGGACCGCGATTGTTATTTCCAAAAGTTATTTTTAATGGACAGAACCAGATTGGCCGACCTGTAGCCGCCTACACGCTCACTCAATGCATGGATGATCTGACAGGATTAACGTACGTTACCTCGGTTGAGTGGCCTGACTTCTACACCTACCTTGAGAAACCGACCGTAAAGAGAAACTGAGGGCATATAAATCTTTAGATGCCTATATGGTCCTGTACAAGACTTGTGTGTACGATCCGCAGTTCTGCAAAACCAGCGCCGAGACCACGACAATGTAAAGAGTGACATTACAGTGCGATTTTAATGATGTGAATATTTTCTAAAAATAAAAGTTCCAGATACAGCATATTCATTTTTCATAAATTCTTGCACGAAACAACACAACAAGATGACATAATAGTAACAATTATTTAAGCTCCTTATTATGTAGCCGAATCTGTGCTGTTTCAACATGACATCATGACTTTTGCGTAAACATATACGCCACTTTCGAGTCAGGTGGCGTGTTATCTCTATCTAAGTTTAGGGATGGGGTTTGAGGTAAGTCATATCTTTTTTTTACCTAGGATGGAAAAGGAACAGTCATAAATGCCATTAACCCCAGTGATGGTTAGGTTTAGGGACGGGGTTGAGGTAACTCATATATTTATATAACGTTAAGTCAATGGCGTTCATAAACACGCTGAAAGGCGATTATGCGTCTTGATAGCACGCCAAAAATGGAAATACAAATTGCCGTGTCATACACACGCTATTTCATGAGATCAGTCTGGCTG
Organism: Pimephales promelas; assembly: GCF_016745375.1. Next base: position 854,863 of record NW_024122006.1, on the reverse strand, counting down.
TTTTGTATTGGCTGTCTCCAGTTTTCACTTTGTTTTGCCTCCAGCTAGCGCCGTGACGTAACTGTGACGTCGGCGCAAAAGGGGGCTATATGATATGGTAAACACGAAAGCTCAAATCTTCTTGCATGACACGCTAGAACCAATTCAGTTTACGTCTCATGATCTCATCATTTTTGCCGTTTCAAACAAATATATTCATTTAATTTGAATTAATAAAGCATAAAAGTGATAGTATAATGAATGGCATTACTGCCGCTGTGGCGACCCATAGAGAGAGAGAGATGGTAGTAATATAAATATTAATAATATTAGCCTACAATTGGCTTTATGCACAGCTTCACTACTTCCTGAATTTCAGCCAGCTCCTTGTTTCCTGTCTGTCATTATTGGACACATTGATTAATTCAGGTGTGCTTGACCTCAGTAGTCACGGCAACAATAATCAGACACACCTGAATTAATCAATTTTGCCCAATAATGGCAGACAGGAAACAAGGAGCTGGCTGAAGTTCAGGAAGTAGTGCAGCTGTGCATAAAGCCCATTAAGCTACATTTAAAAAAAAAAATATTTAACAGTTAGACATACATACAAACAAACCAACATAGTGCAGTAGTGAGCAATCTTGTAAATCCATAATTCTAGCAGTGACAAGAGTGATTTAAGTGTTTGATCTAAGTGTGTATGTGAGCGGGTGTGAGTGTGGGTAGGTTATTGTAATGCTCTACTGGGTGGTTGCCCTGCACGCTTAATAAACAAACTTCAGATAGTCCAAAACGCAGCCGATCGAGTTCTTACCAGAACCAGGAAGTATGACTATATTAGCCCGGTTCTGTCAACACTGCTTTGGCTGCCTATTAAACATCGTATAAATTTTAAAATATTGCTGATTACTTATAAAGCACTAAATGGTTTAGCTCCGCAGTACTTGAGCGAGCTCTTAATGCATTATAGTCCTTCACGTCAATTGCAATCTCAAAACTCCGGCCAGTTGATAATACCTAGAATATCAAAATTGACTGCTGGCGTTAGATCCTTTTCCTATTTAGCACGAAAACTCTGGAACAATCTTCCTAACATTGTCCGAGAAGCAGACACACTCAAATCTAAGACTGAAATTCTAATCTAATCTAGACTAAAAACTAGTGCTGTCAAACAATTAAAATGTTTAATCGCGATTAGTCGCATTAATGTCATAGTTAACTCGCGATTAATCGCACATTTTTATCTATTCTAAATGTCTCTTGATTTCTTTTTGTTACATTATTTTTTTGTTACATTATTTGATGCTCTTATCAATATGGAAAAGTGGAAAAATTATTATTGAAAATAACATTGGAATAGTGTTCAATTTCACACAAACATATAGCCTATAAATAATCTCTCAAACAATGTAACACTGTCTATCAATAAAAGAGTGAAAGAAATACTAACGAGGCCGTAATATTGGCGAGGGGGTGGAGAATTTGCATCATCTGTGTGTGTGTGTGTGTGTGTGTGTGTTTGCTTGGCCATCATCAAGTGGTGTTTCTGACTGGACGTGCTGCGATGATGATAGCTCAGTTCACAACGACAAAACACAGATCACTTGGTCTTGTCAATGGGACAATATGGCAACTTTTTAAAAGTAAACTTTCCATTCAGAATTTTAGTCCACTCAAAAGTAACGTTACTATTTGGCCGGTGTTGTGCCAAATTTTGACCCCCGCCAAATTATTAAGTTAAGATCAGTCGGAACAGGGAACACGTCCCGTAAATCCTGATGTACATGGTACATCAAAAGAAGGATGGCGTCTACGCTAATATCAGTTTATCTGTTTATTCTTAGGGACCCTCTATGGTGGACCTGCGCCTGGACCCATCCCGACTCATCCTTATGTAGCCAAGTGGGATGAGTATCACAAAATATGAAAGTAGACTTAAATTGGTCGAGGTTCCTTTAAGAGATTGTGTTGTGTCTCACTTCACGGCATTGCCTCGTGTAGTGTGTATGTGCCAGTTTTCAGTGAAGAAAGAGAGCAGTGAGAGCACGTGAGAGCTGCTGGTTCTCTTACGAGAGGTTCTCTGGTATTGCGTAAGCTAGCTTACGCTACGGGAAAGATTCATCTTTGCTGAGAAGTTGAAGCCAAAAAATTATTCCATAATTTTGTAATCATTGTCAACGCAGTCTCTTCTGAGGCAGACCATGAGCGGGCTAGCTAGCGGCTCATTGGTTCGCTCAGAGAGAATGCACGAACCTATGAGAGAGCGGCGCTGAGTCCGCGCCCAATGAGCGGACGGCGCTCGCTCACTGCGTCACAGCCCGCCAAAAGGGGCGTGGCTACAGTGTATAAAGGTAGCTCTCCCAGGCTAGTTCGTCGATTCTTTTTCATTCAGCGAGCTACACGCATCCGCTGTCCTGGGAAGAAGCCGCCGTCGTCGAGAGGGCACCTTCTAGCGAGCTCCGGAGTCTGAGGAAGCCGGCCGTCTGCCACCTTCAGCCGCCCAGCAAGCTAGCGCCATCCGACGCGTATCCTTTTTATTCCATATCCCTAAAAGAGCCGAGCGTCTTTTTAAAGATGCCTCGAATTTCCTGCGGCTCATGCCGCTCTTCACTCGAGGAAGGAGACCGCCACCCCATCTGCGTTCTCTGTCTCGGAGTGGATCACGCAGAGCTCGCCCTCGCCAACGGAGGATGCGACCACTGCGAGGACCTACCTCTGTCCTCCCTGCGGGCTCGACTGCAGGCGGTCAAAACCGCTCCCGCGCCGCCTCTCACTTCGCCGCGGAAGAAGAAACGCCGCTCCCAGAGGCCGCCGGAGCCCCCTGCGGATCCATGTGGGCCGCCGCCGCCGCCCACCGACCGCTCTCCCTCTCCGCCCCAGCCGGACATACAGTTGCCGCCGAGTGGCCGCTCTGTCGCCTCCGACGACACCGCGGATGAGAAGGACTCCTGTTCTCTGCACGCTTCTGACAGCGAGGATTGGTCGTCGATCGTCTCATCGACGAGAGAGTCTGCGGGGACCCGCGCCGGCATCGAGGAGGAACTAACGCGCCTCCTTTCACAGGCTGTCAACCGCCTGGGTCTCGAGTGGTCTCCTCCCCCCGAGCAACCACCGAACCGCTTGGATGGAAAGTTCCTGCACCGGCGCCCGGCCCCGGCCTGCAGCCGGGCTGCACCATTCCTGCCTGAGCTTCACAATGAGCTCACGAAGTCCTGGAATGCCCCTCTCTCGGCCCGTAACCGCCCCGATGTGTCCGCTTCGCTGCGCTCAGTGGACGGAGCCGTCGAGAAGGGTTATGCTGCCATGCCGCCCATCGAGGACTCGGTCGCCGCTCATCTTTGCCCGCCCTCTGCTAGATGGCGTTCCTCCCCTACGCTTCCTTCTAAAGCGTGCAGAGCGACCTCTAACTTTCATGCCCGCGCCTATGCCGCCGCTGGACAGGCCGCTGCAGCGCTGCATTCAATGTCAGTCCTCCAGGTGCTCCAGAGCGACATCTTGTGCGAAATGGCGAACAGCGGTAGGAACCCGCCCATCCTTTCAGATCTGAGAAGCGCTACGGATCTTTCCCTTCGCGCCACTAAAGCCGCCGCACAAGCCCTGGGGAAATGCATGGCCGCCCTCTGTGTCGCTGAGAGACACTTATGGCTCACGCTTACCGACATGGGAGATTCAGAACGCGCCGTGTTCCTCAACGCGCCTATCTCTCCGACCGGGCTCTTCGGATCTGCCGTCACGGGCATCGTTGACCGCTTCTCCGAGGTGCAGAAAGCGACTTAGGCCATGAACTTGTTCCTGCCCCGCCGCGCTAGCTCTTCGGCTGGCCGCTCTCATGAGCCACCTGCCAGAACTCCACAGCAGCGCCCGCCTCAGCAAGCTCAGCAGCCCCAGCGTAGACAGGGCGGCCGCCCTCGCTCTCGCTCTGACAGCCGCCGCAGACAGCCTCCTCCCCGGGGGCCTCGACCCAAGATCGCGCTGAAGCCCGATCAACAGAAGTCTGCCTAGCACAGCTGAGAAAAAGGCGGCTCTCTCCCGCTGCGGCCGGACCGCCGTCAAAGCTTCGCCCACTGTTAGTCCCCGTCTCACCGCCGACTACAGTAGAGTTCACCGCCACAATCAAGCCGGTTTCCCTGCCCGCTTGCGAGCGACTAAAAGCCGTTTTCACGGCTACCCAGAGAGTTCACAAAAAGAGCATAAAAGCCTCAAGTGTAAAAAATGTGCCCACAAGCATGTGCTCACTTACACACACAAGCACCATATGCCCAGGGTCTCTCACAGAGCCCATTCTCACGGAGCGAGCCCTATCCGCTCCAGTAGCAGAGAACATAAGCACGCCCACGAGCCCGTGCGCGTGTCCCCCCTCTGCCCGCTCTGTCACACGGCCCATAAACTCCTCTCTGAGTATAAGTCCCGTTGCCATCCACATTATAAGCGTGCCCACACCCAGTGTCCAGCCCGCTATGTGCAGCAATCAGGGCGAAATCGCCATTCAACCACTAGCCGCATGCTACGAAGCCTGGGAAGCCATCCCCGGCATCTCCCCGTGGGTTTTAAGCATAATAAAGAATGGCTATCGATTACAGTTTCGTCGCCGCCCGCCACGCTCGCGCGTGCGGCTCGAATCCACTGTCAGCCCGGCTGCTATGAACACGCTTCGCTTAGAAATAGCCAAGCTACTGCAGAAGGGCACTATAGAGAGAGTCCCGCCATCTATGACCGAGTCGGGGTTTTACGGCCGTTATTTTCTGGTTCCCAAGAAAGACGGCGGCCTCAGGCCGATCTTAGATCTCAGGGCTTTGAACAAAGCACTCATGAAGAGACCGTTCAAAATGCTCACAGTCAAGAAACTCCTCGCGCACGTCCGCCAGGGGGACTGGTTCATCTCTCTAGACCTGAAAGACGCCTATTTCAGATCCAGATAAACCCTCATCACAGGCCATTCCTACGTTTCGCCTTCAAAGGGTCAAGTTTACCAGTATGCCGTTCTCCCGTTCGGCCTATCCTTAGCACCCCGTACGTTCACGAAGTGCATGGATACAGCGCTCGCCCCCCTGCGAAGTCAGGGGCTGCGCATTCTGAATTATCTGGACGACTGGCTGATTCTAGCAGATTCCCAGACGGAGCTTCTGTCGCACCGCACAGTTCTCCTCAACCATCTGGAAGCGCTGGGACTCTCTGTCAACTGGACAAAGAGCTCTCTCCAGCCCAGTCAAACTATTTCGTTCCTTGGAATAGATTTGAACTCTGTCACTATGACGGCTCACTTATCCACACAGCGCGCGCGCCGTGTTCAGCGCCTAGCCGCCTCTTTTCAGATGGGTACCCATACATCCCTGAAATCTTTTCAGAGGATGCTGGGTTATATGGCTTCAGCCTCCGCTGTGCTACAGCTGGGTCTTCTGCACATGCGCCCCCTTCAACTCTGGTTAAAGAGCCGCGTATCCCACCGCGAGTGGACGACGGGCCGCCAGATGATCAAGATTACTCAGACATGTATCTCTGCACTGCAGCCATGGTCAGTAATCGAGTGGTTTCAGAGGGGCGTTACCATGGGGACTTTTTCTCGCCGGAAAGTCATCTCGACAGACGCATCCAACTCGAGTTTGGGTGCGGGTTGCGAGGGCTCACCGGCCGCCGGCCAGTGGTCGAGCCACGAGAGTTCCCTACACATAAACTGTCTGGAAATGATCACGGTCGAGAACGCGCTGCTGTTTTTCCTCCCGCGCGATACACGGTCACCACTCCTGATTCGCTCCGACACATGGCGTGTATCATACATCAACCGTCAGGGCGGCTATAACAAGAATCTCTTCATCTGACACGCCGCATCCTATTGTATCGTCCCAGAGTCACCTGCTCTCGCTCAGAGCGACGCACGTACCGGCCATCTGAACGACGGTCCAGACATGCTGTCCAGGAACCTGGTCTCCCAGGAGAATGGTCCCTGCACACTCAAAACAGTCCAACGCTGTGGCGCCTATTCGGCAGAGCGGAGATAGATCTTTTCGCGTCAGAAGAGAACGCTCACTGCCCAATATTCTTCTCAAAGAGCGAGGACGCACTAAGCCCAGATTGGCCCGCCGCCCGCTCTATGCTTTCCCCCGATTTCTCTGCTACCGCAGGTCATTCAGAGAATCAGGGACTCACGCCACTCGTGCTCCTCATAGCCCCGCGCTGGGAGAATCAGATTTGGTTCCCGGAGCTAACGCGGCTGTCACAGACAGCCCGTGGCCCATTCCAATCAGAGCAGATCTCCTCACTCAAGCCCGCGCTCGATCTGGCATCCCCATCCACAGCGCTGGGCGCTTCATGCATGGGTGACCAACGACTACGCGTCGAATTGCCAGAAGGGTTCTGAACACGATCAAACACGCCAGAGCGGATTCTACCAGAAAGCTCTATGCTGCAAATGGTCTGTGTCTCCAAATGGTGCACCGACAAAAATTTGGACCCACGGACGTGCGAGGTTTCGTCTTTGCTCGTGTCCTTTCAGGAGATGCTGGATAAGGGCAGGTCCCCATCCACTCTTAAGGTTTACGTGGCAGCCGTCGCGGCGTTCGTTGAACCCCGGCGCGCCCAGTCTCTGGGC
>NW_024122006.1:793450-847795 GCF_016745375.1 Pimephales promelas | reverse complement strand
AATCCCGTTTTCCTCGGTTTTCCTCCGCTTCAATCTCCCCAACCGGAAACTGAAGAGCATCCTTGTATCAAGTGCGGAATTTATGTGTGCACATAGTCTATTGTCTATAGCCTATTGTCTACGTAATCAACCAATCACATGGCAGTTGCTTCAATGCATTTAGGGGTGTGGTCCTCCTGGTCAAGACAATCTCTTGAACTCCAAACTGAATGTCAGAATGGGAAAAAAAGGTGATTTAAGCAATTTTGAGCTTGGCATGGTTGTTGGTTTCACAATCTGCTCAGTTATTTTCATGCACACCCATTTCTAGGGTTTACAAAGAATGGTGTGAAAGGGGAAAACATCCAGAATGTGACAGTCTTGTGGGTGAAAATGCCTTGTTGATGCTAGAGGTCAGAGAAGAATGGGCCAACTGATTCAAACTGATAGAAGAGCAACTTTGACTGACCCTCGTGTGAGGGATGTTTTCTTGGCACAATTTAGGCCCTTTAGTGCCAATTGGGCATCCCTTCATCCACCATGTACCCATCTTCTGATGGCTACTTCCTGCAGGATAATGCACCATGTCACAAAACTCGAATCATTTCAAATTGATTTCTTGAAAATGACAATGAGTTCACTGTACTAAAATGGCCCCCACAGTCACCAGATCTCAACCCAATAGAGCATCTTTGGGATGTTGTGGAATGGGAGCTTCATGCCCTCGATGTGCATCCCACAAATCTCCATCAACTGCAAGATGCTCTCCTATCAGTATGGGCCAACATTTCTAAATGTTGCTTTCAGCACCTTGTTGAATCAATGCCAGAATTAAGGCAGTTCTGAAGGCAAAATTGGGTCAAACACAGTAATAGTATGGTGTTCCTTATAATCCTTTAGGTGAGTGTATATATGTGCAACATGTTCTCCTGAAAGACGGAGCCATTCCCATTTTGTCGGGACAATCTGTTTATGAATCACAACTTGTAAGTACGTCTTATTATTTGCCTCTGCTAAACTTGCTCACTAAAATTACAGTATTGAGTGTTTACTTCAGCTTTTCAAAGCTCTCGCTTTTGTAAGACTGTTCACCACCCCTTAGGATGATCCAATCTGTGATGCCGGTAACGCGTTACTAAGTAACGCGTTATTCTAATTTGACCCCTTTTTTCAGTAACGAGTAATATAACGCGTTACTATTTCGAAACCAGTAATCAGATTAAAGTTACTTATCCAGGTCACTGTGCGTTACTATTTTTGTAATTTTTTTCTTAGTAAATACATATATTTATTTCTTCTTGCATCTCGGGGAGTGTGCGCGACAAGTCACGTTTTCAGCATGAGGTTCATGTCACGTGTACCACGCACGCAGCGACACAAATGTAAACAACGTTGGAGGGAGGAGAGAGATGCGCTTTTTCTAGCTGGAAATACAGTCACTATTTTGAGTTTGTCTCGGCTAAAGACGGCAACATTAAGGTCCGTTGTAAACTGCTGGCGGTGACAAAGTGTTATCTACCTACAGAAACACTTCGTCAAATTTGAAAAAAAAAAAAAAAAAAACATTTGGATTCGCAGCACCGCACAGCCAAACTTACAGAGCAAGTCACGCCAGGTGATGCGAAGCAGAGAGCAGGTTCCCCACCACAAAAGCAAAAGCTGGACTTCGTTTGCAAAACCAGTAAGTGGGGGGAGTTGAAGAAGTTTGTCGGGCAGTTTGTTGTGGAGGAAATGCTGCGATTAAACACGGTCGCCTTCGTTTCAACCCGAGAGGTTCGAGAAGCTTCTGTTAATGATGTACAACCACTGGTTTTACTCGCCTCTCTCATTAACTCATAACATGGGATTAAACATAAGATAAAAATAAAGATAAAAAAATAAAAAATGCAGATTATAAATAGTAAGTTTTGTCACAGTGTTAACTGTTAAATATGTCAGGTCAAGAAATGTTATAGTCTATATTTTAAATTTTTATAAAGACAAGTATTTATGTTAAGTGAAGACAAGAAAGGCTGTCTTTATTTTATTTTTTATAAAAACAAGTATTTATGTTAAGTGAGGTGAAGAAAGACTTAAGTTAAGTCAAGAAAGACATTTTTTTTTTTTTTTTTTTAAAACATGTTTTTTTCAGGAAATAGTTTTTAAGCTAAACTTTCAATGACAGGAGATAGATTGTTGATGTTACTATTAAAAATACACTTCCAATAAAGTGAATGTTGGCAAAACCGGTTATAATTTTTATGTTGACGTCGTGTGTTTTTTTTATGTTGAGGTCGTTATGTTGATGGTGTGTTGTCGGCAACTGCTGAATGTAACTAATAAAAGTAACTTGTAAGTAACTTAGTTACTTTTAAAATCAAGTAACTTGTAAAGTAACTTAGTTACTTTAAAAATCAAGTAACTTGTAAAATAACTTAGTTACTTTTTCAAAGTAACTGTGGCAACACTGGATCCAATCCATGATTACTGTTTGTATTACCATAGTATTCCAACAAATAATGATTAAATGGTGGATAACATCATATCTATAAGAAAATGACACAAAAAATCCACCACTCTGAACCACCACGTCCTGTGAAATTCATGCTTGCAAAGTCTGTGCTTTAAATCCATTCAGCACAATCCTCTTGTTCGTTAACATTGTCAGGGTCTGAATTGGGCTCAAAATAGTTTGAAATTGATGCCATCGTTAATATTTACATCTGAGTAGAGTTTGTGGTTATGAAGGGAGTGACATTTCCCGAACACACGCTAAGCGCTGCCAATCACAACACACTGGGCCAGCTAACCAATCACAGCACATTTCGTATTTAGGTAGGGGCTTCACTGAAAACAACACGTTCAACCAGACTGGGGAGAGATGAGCTGTAATAATGAAAATAAAAATAATTGTTTTGTATTGTTAATTGATTAAAAATAATGTGTTTTTTGAACAATAAAGCATGACAATGTATTGTAGTACAACTGAAATACAAAATCAAGACTTCGTAAAAGGGCATAACAGGACCCCTTTAAGCTTTTGAAATAAATTTAACATTAAAAAGGTGAGGGGCTCTTTCACTTCACCAAACAAATTCCATTACCACGCCCCCATTTCTTCTCTTTTACAGGAAACCTTTCCTCTCTCTTTCACCCTCTAATGGCTGGGATGATACAATTCACCCCTGTATCAGGGTAGCTGTTACAGCAGACTAGAGTAAGCGGCTGGCATGACTCCATCAGACTCTTGATTGTGTTACCACTATTGGCACAGTAATAATGATCACTACTGCAAAAACTAACAGAATGATGAATGCAAATGTTTTACAAATTTTGTTCCTCTTCAATTCAGCTGCTTTCTTCTTCAGCAGAGAATCATAGCCGGGTGTGTAGAGATCTTCCAGCCAGAAGCTCAGGTCTCTTGGGTCCTCCTGAAAGAAACATTCAGAAAATTATTTTTTTTGAGTTTACTGCATTTTAAAAGTAAACTCTGTGAAAATGTCAGATTGTGATGGCAAATGTTAAATCTTTATATTTAGCTTTTCATGATAACTAATATATTTAATAAATGGTAACAATAAGGTCTTATTGTAAAGTGTTTACCAAATAATTAATGCGATGTTGACTTAAATATTAAATTTCATGATTAAATTGCAATACAGAATTTAGACATTTGTTTATTAGAATGTCACCTCAATGTTGCATATTATATTATGTTTGCATAAAGCATGATTATTAATGATGGTCCGTTGTTTACAGCGTGTCAATGTTATATTCCACAGACACTGCATGAAAAGTGGGATTTTCGTCCCCGTAAACTGCCGGAAATCTCCCTAATTTTCGGCAGTTAACGACAATTTACAGACTGTGAACGTCGCGTTCCACTGTGCCACATATTGACGGAAACGAACCATGACGTATGCATGCAGCGCTCGCGGAGGTGCGAATGGCCCTAATTAGCATATGAATAGCAGCACTGCGCGCGCCTTGCCAGAGAATGGCTTGAATTTCCTCACTCAGTATTGGTTGAAATTCACTACATTTAAACAAGAAAATCACTCGTGATTGGTTGGCAGATCTGTTACTATTGGTCAGCCGACATAAAATTATAATAATAATAATCATATATATATATATATTCATATGATATGCTATTATGTTGTTTATTCATGTCATTGTTATCCTATGGACTAAATTATTATTACCATCAAGGACATGAATTTATTGAGGAAAGGAACATTTGCCACATACTGTTTATTCAAAGAAATAGCTTTATTAGAACAAACACAAAACTATGTACACAGCATAGGAGAACATCTTTCAAAGCACAGAAAACATGTCCTCCACCCTCTGGAAACATGGGACAACATACATACATACAGCACTACAGTTATACAAATAAATCAATAATATATTGCATCTCTATTCAAAAATAAATTGCCCTGAATGGCATCAGAATTGGGCACCAGATATATCAAACACAATGTACAGTGGAGCCAGAATTATGAACGAATAATAAGGATGTAATTTAAAGGTATGGTTCACTTTGAAATAAATTTTTGATATGTTTTATCTTATCTCAAGGGCATCCAAGATGCAGGTGGTTTTGTTTCCACAGTATTTTCAATTTTGATATTTTTAGGTCAAACTGTTGTTGTCTGTCAGTCATATAATGCAGGTCTATGGTCACCACCTCAAAGAGCATGCACAAAGAAGACCAAATTAAACATGATTTAATGACTCATAAATTAAGTACACAATGATTGACTAAGACACGAAATGAGCGTTTTGGGAAAGAAAACAAACAGTATTTATATTGTATAAATGTGTGTGTGTGTGTATATATATATATATATATATATATATATTTAGATATACACAAAATGCAATACATCTTAATATGTTTAGATCTTCACAGTAAAACTTCCGAAATCTGTGTAAACAATGAGTGACGTACCAGTGCAAGATCGCTTCTGGCGGTTTCCACCGCATGCGCAGATCATATATATATATATACATATATACACACACACACACACACACACACACACACACACACTGTTCATTTTCTCACACAAACCGCTTGTCTCGTATCTTAAGCCATCAACGTGTACTTACAGTTATGATTCATTAAATCATGTTTAATTTGTACTTCTCTGTGCATGCTCTTTTAAGAGATCCCCATAGACTTCCATTATATGACTGACTGATGCCCTTGACGTAAGCCAAAACATTTCAAAAAATAATTTCAAAGTGAACTATCCCTTTAAAACTCTTAATTCAAGTCCTGTAGGCTTGGCTCATCAGGGCGAAGTGAATTTAAGTCTTTGCGACGCGTGCTTGAGGTTCACCTTGATGTACATACACCTCAGTGGCTGTGGAAACGAATTTCATGACCCCTTCTGCAAAGTTGAAAAAGACAAATGATTTAGATGTATGCAAAGACAATCTGCCCCAAGTCCCCACATTTGTAAGCAAAAATATGTTTCCTTTGCATCCACTACCTGGTTTCCTTCAGGCGATGGCGGATGTCGACCAGTAGTTTCAGGACCTTTTTCTGGAACACTGAAATAAACGAACACATTTGGTGATGTTTACAATGCTCTAATTAGAATAACAAAGTTTGCTAACTCACAAGAGAGAAGGTGTCTATTAAAAGTGTCTTCTCCACTGCCAATAGATCAACACTTACCACCAGGTTTCAGTCACTGCATCTCCCAGTCTCAGTCACTGCATCTATACCACAAAAAAATGTGTTTTAAAAGTTATTATCAAATGATGAAACTGAACAGATTTATAAGATATTTAAAAACTTGGTCAAACATTTATAACTGAATATAACATGCCATGTTCCAGTTCTCTTTGGCGTTTTCACCACTGTCTCACGCTCAAAGTCATCTATAAACACAGACGTTAATCCAAATTAGTTTAGTTTTACTTTTTATTTGACTGGGGTCTGTTCAAAAGAAAAGAGGATGAGATCACAACACGTAACGTTACCTTATTTAAGTGTTTTTTCTCCCATCAGCGAAGGACACCTCACTCCTAACAGCCCCTGAGAGACAAAACAAATCACAAACATCTGAAGATTTCACTCATCACACAAAGTGATGCAATTTTACAAACAAGGATAGCCTACACTAGAGCATACAAGCACATTACGCGCTTTGTTTTAGGACCCTGGCACTTATTATTTTTTCATAATTTCTGACGATATTCAGAGTAAATGAGTTAGTTTGATTACTATCAAAGAATGGTAGCTAACTTGCAGCCAGATAACAACGTGCAACCCAACGTACAGTTTAGTGCCCCAAATTTGTTCAAATTGAAATGAAACAAAAAAAGAATTAAGAGCAGCAAGCTAACGCAAAACAAAAAACTGTTCCGTTAGGTTAACACCCTTGGACATTCGCGGCAGTAATCACAGCCGATTTGTGAAGTTTAAGACAAAAACGCTAAACTACCAAAAACTATAAGTAGACATGGACATAGAATTCACTAAGCTGGACGAACTTACCTTCAATTTAGAGGAAAAGATGGGTTCCCAGCGATCATGACGGCGAAGCAGGCTGAAATATCTGTGTAGTTACTTTCTGCTTTGTTTTCTCCATTTTGTATATATTGCAATTCTGACTGTATATTGACTTTGTTGGTTAGAATAAAAAAAAAAAAAAAAAAAAAAAAGGATCCTTCCTTGACATTGAAAAAAAAAAAAAAAAAAAAAAAAAGTTACTTTCTGCTTAAAAAACACGCCACATGCCTGGCACGTTGCCTCAGCCAATCAGAGTGGCTGACGTTACAGGTTGGATTATGACGATATGCTGCCTCAGCCAATCAGAGTTACGTTCATTGGTTTTTGACTCAGGTTGAAAGGCTGTCGCCGGCTGTCCTTGACTTTTCTGCTGCTGTTAGTTCATTTTAAATTAGGAATAAGGTGGATATACCTAAATAGGCTACCATGAAATGTAAAAATACATATATGCATAAATAAATAACTTTATTAGGTTACTTAAAATAAATAAACCAGTAAAAAAATTTTAAAAAACAAAAACAAAAAACATCTGTTTATAACTGTGAATTAACATCAAAGATGTTATCATATATTTTGAAAACCTCTTCCTTAAATGTTATGATGAATCTTATAATTTTATTAGGAAAATTTCATATTCATAAGAGTAAAATGAATAATTCTAAACCTTGTTTGAAGTTTTTTTTTTTTTTTGGTCTAATTTTTAGTTTTCAGTATATTCTGTCTCTCAAATGTATCGATAAAAATGTAGTGATACAATTGTATTTGCTAAAGAATATTGAAGCTAATTGAAGCTAATTTTCTTTCTTTAAATAGTACAAATTACTGGTTTCTAACTTTCTCTTAAATCATAATATTATACACAATAGAGATAGTCCCTTTCCTGTTTTTATTTCATTTGTTCAATTCTGTCCTATTTTTATTTGTTTCTTATTTATTGTGAAATTATTATTTGTTGATTGTTATCTTTTTGGATGTCATGTTATTGTTGTAATTGTTGTGCATTATGTGCAATGTTAAAAAAACAAAAAACAAAAAAAAACACAGCAATTAGGTTATACTGAGCCTGATCTTGTCTTAGAATGAAGTTATACCTTTCAGAAAAATGTTACCTGGGGTGAAACTCCCCTACCCTTATTTGCATGTGTATAGCTCACAGCATTTTCATTTACATGTCAAAGCCTCCTCTAGATTTAGGAGAAGGGGGGACAATGGGGGGACAACTGCCAAGCAAGGCCCACGTCAATTTCCGGCAATTCACAGCAGTTTTGAGTGTTACCTGTAAATTGCCGTGTGCAGTCGTAAACCTGAACTTCCACGACAATCTACAGTGCCGCTTACTGACGAAAATCCCACTTTTCATGCAGTGAGACTTAAGTGTCATATGATCTTAATCAAATAACAGAGCCAGTAGCACTTAAAGGTGCAGTGAGTGGATTCTGAGAAACACTGTTGACGTTTGAAATCAACCCAAACAAACCCTTGATTGCTCCGCCCCCCAAATGCACAAACGTCTTAAAGGAACACTCCGACTTTTTGGGACTTTAGCCTATTCACCTTACCCCCCAGAGTTAGATAAGTCCATACATACCTTTTTCATCTCCGTGCGTGCTATAAGTCTGTTTGACGCACCCACCGCTAGCCTAGCTTAGCACAAAGACAGGATGTGAATGGTTGCAGCTTTCATACTAATCCAAATGAGTGACAAAATAACGCAAACGTTTTCCTATTTTAGGAAACGTTTTCAACATTACATGTTGTGGTTTGTATAGTCACAGAGTGTGCAAATATCAAGGCCATATGAGACACAGACATCTTTTGACCGTATAAATACTATATTTTCTGAAGGGGAAGCACTGCTACTTGGGCAGAGTGATAACGATCACCTGAGACGCACCGTGACGAGGAGCAGAGAGTTCGCTTCGCTCAGTGTTGGAATAAAGAGTCAGCAATTACTAACGTTAGATAGAAAAGCAAAGTTTATCATGGGTGTTTGCTTTATTGTATGAGCTGTGACAATAAACAGGGGAGACCAGGTAATACAGTACCTTGTTTCATTGATTTCCAACCAAAAACGCACCCAGATTTATAAATATCACATGAATAAATAATTATTATTACAGGAATCAATATATTTTAAATGCAATTTATTAGCTGAACCAAATGTAGGCTATTCAACAGTAGCCTATATAATATACAGTATTGCATTACTATAGGATAGAATACGGGGAAAGTAATAGCACAAATTGTTTTTGCACAATGAACTCACAGCCTATCGTACCCTTTTGCACGCTCAAGTTCGTTATTTCCATGGTTATTTCAAATTTAGGCTACTAGGCGCGCCGCGCGCAGGGTGCAAGTTCAACGCGGTGAACGCGCTCGTTTTTTTTTCCCCAAGCGCGTCCGCACCGCATCAAGATAAAAACATATTCATACCCTAATCATATAATAGTGTCACTAACGTTACATTAGCTCTGGCTGATGGCACTGTTACAGTAGGTCATCTAAAAACATAACGGAACACTTACCTCAGCCGCAGGTGATCCACTTGTCCTGTCTGTGCTATAGATGGGATGGCCGTATCCTTCAGCACATTATGGTCCGTGTGGCAAATTCCATTTTTTTCAAAATAGTCGTCCTCATTGAAATGTACCGAGCAAACATAATGTCCCTTGATAATCTTAGGTGTGTTTGGATAAATATCCAGAGTAAGTTAGCCATTTCTTCATCCAGTCAGCATTTTTAGTTGGAATTCTGTGAAACATGGTTACCTCCCCTGTTTACAGTCGCAGCTATTTACAATAGAGCGAAAACCCATGACTCTAAACTACGCTTTTACGATTTATAAATTGCTGACTCTATTACCCAAACACTGAGCGAACTCTCCGCTCCTCACCACGGCGTGTCTCCGGTGATGCGGTTATTACGCCGTCAAAGTAGCAGTGCTTCGCCTTCAGAGAATAGTTCCCAGGTTTTATACGGTTAAAAGATGTCTGTGTCTCATTTGACTTTGTTATTTGTACATTATGTGACTATACAAATCACAACATGTAAATAGGAAAACGTTTGCGTTATTTTGCCACTCATTTGGATCAGTATGAAAGCTGCAACCAGTCACATCGAGTCTTTGTGCTAAGCTAGGCTAGCGGTGGGTGCGTCAAACAGACTTATAGCACGCACGGAGATGAAAAAGGTATGTATGGACTTATCTAACTCTGGGGGGTAAGGTGAATAGGCTAAAGTCCCAAAAAGTCGGAGTGTTCCTTTAAGGTTACGACTGTAACCATGTTCCCTGAAAAGGGAAATTCAACAGCATTTTGGATTAACGATATTTGAAATGCCCACAGCGTGTCTGGTGTCTGAAGAGTGTGTGAAAATATGGCAAATATTATTGGCCTACGGCAGTCAATGGGCCCTATCATAAGTGCAGCGCAATTGTTTTTTGCTAGTTTCAGTCGGACACAGTTATCATTTTATCATTTGTATAAAATAGGTTGACCAAAGCGAAACTGATGAAGTTTTTAGACAGTTTGACACAATCAAGGATAACTTTGGCTTGGATACCACTTTTATAAAAAAAAAAATACAGTTCTCTCCTCTTAATGCCAGGTACAAAAACTTACCCATTAGAGCAAATGAATTTCCTCAGCAATGGAAAACGGCTATTAAAACTCCAGTCTGGAGCATCTGACCAGGTCTCTAATTTTAGACAGATTTCAATTTTACCTGCACTCTCAAAGGTTCTTGAAAAAACAGTTGCCAACCAACTTGTTGATTATCTTGAAAGTAATCATCTACACACCAAACAATTTAGGTTTAGACCACGGTATACTCAGAGTTAACAAACTGTAACCTGAAATGATAAAATAGTCATTAGATGAAGGTAATGTATGGGGACAGTATTTCTGGACTTGAAAAAGCCTTTGACACTGTGAACCACAAAATTCTTTTAACCCTCTGAGGTCGGCAATCGCGCCGGCGTGCCGAGGACACTTTTTTCCTTGTCAGTGCAAAAGAGACTCATATTACTCTGTTGATTTTGATCAAATGTAAGTGTTGTACATCATTAGATCCTGTTAAGTGTCTATTTTATTTTGTGGATACTCACAATAAAAACAAAGTGTTCGGCTTTTTGTCACATTTCAAATGCAAATGTTGAGGCAAGCCTTGAAATAAAAGTGATTTTCGCTTTTTGGATAAAAGTGACCACAACAGCTGGATAAAAATTTACTACATCCAAAAAGTTACCTCAGAAGTGCTGGTATAGTTTTATTTCGAGAAGCACGGATCCAGCTGATGAAGTAAGTTTATTCTTAATTGCTTTGTCGCGTTATTGAATAGTGTCTGCACAAAGACAGTTTTAATATGAATTGCGTGTCTGTGTGTGATGAATGAATGGCACACACGCACATGCGTGCAATGTTGATTACAGATGTACATCGCATCTGTGCATTCATTCACTCTCGCTCCTACATTATAAATGTAATTTTTACATGAACTCATCCAAACTATAATGCTATAGCCTACTGAGATTTGTTCTAAGACAGTCTCTGGCTCAGCAGACGTGACGTGAACAGTCTCTGGCTCAGCAGACGTGAACAATCTCTGGCTCGGCAGGCACGACGTGAACAGATTCGTGCTTGTCTGGTAGCATGGGTGGCACTGACAGGGCTAGACGCTTGGGTGGCGCCTGCAGGGAGAGATGCTTGGGCGGCTCGGATGCAGGCCTCACTGGGGGCTTCGGGGGCTCAGCTGCAGGCTTCACTGAAGACTTCGGAGATTCGACTACAGGCTCCGGAGGTTCGGCTGCAGGTTCCACTGGAGTTTTCAGGGGTTTGGCTGCAGGCTTTACTGGAGACTTCGGCGGTTCAGTTGCAAGCTTCACTGGAAGCATCGGTGGTTCGGCAGCAGGCTTCGGAACAACCGAATAAGAAGCTCTCTTCCTCCTCCGCTTTTGTGAACGAGTAGATGCTACAGGGGGGGGGGGGCCTTTCTTCCCAGCCTTTCTTCCTCCTCCCTCTCCCCGAAAGGGTCATAGGAGGACCTGGCAGTCATCGGGGACTTGGCAGTTTGTGAGGACAGTGGGAGGTGGGCCAAGAGGCGGAAGACCAGTCTGCACTGGACCCGCGATGGTAAACGTCACAAACTGCCAGAATGAATCTCCCAGCAGTAGGGATGCGCGGTATTGCAAAAATACCGGTATATAATAAATTTCAAACGGTACAATATCATCATTTTGTTAAATTCGGTATTTGATAAGCTGCTGTTCCGAAGTTCTCCACTAGGCGGCAGTGCGCTACCGAAACTGACGCGAGTCACGCGAAACTGGCAAAGGAAGGAACATGGTGGAAATGAAGCTCATTCGGATTTCTACACGCCCAAAATTAATAAATAGAGAGAGCAGTATGAGTGAAATAAGGCATTACTTTGCCTACTAAATTAATGAGAATAGTGTAGAAACAGACCTCAATGCACCACTCTGCAAACTTTGCTTTCAATAATGTGTTGCCATGGAATGCAACACATCAAATCTGCCAAAGCGCTCGTCAGTTGCTCATCCTGACTTGTTCAAGAGATCGACTGGTGAGTTCATCATTCTACTGATTTAATTTAGACTTTTATTGAACACTGAACAGCGCACATACATAAGAGCTTATCAATTAAATAGACCCTTTTACAGTTGGTAAACATGGTGACGTTTTTTTGTGGGCGGAGCTCAGGTGGAGGCAGAAAGATCCATCTGGCCGCTTCACTAACGCTAGTTAGCATGGATTGTTAGCTTGTTTTTAACAATGACTGGAGAAAATCCAATATTATCTTAATGTGTAAGGTCACTCAGTGTCCAGGACCGCGATTGTTATTTCCAAAAGTTATTTTTAATGGACAGAACCAGATTGGCCGACCTGTAGCCGCCTACACGCTCACTCAATGCATGGATGATCTGACAGGATTAACGTACGTTACCTCGGTTGAGTGGCCTGACTTCTACACCTACCTTATAGAGAAACCGATCGTAAAGAGAAACTGAGGGCATATAAATCTTTAGATGGTCCTGTACAAGACTTGTGTGTACGATCCGCAGTTCTGCAAAACCAGCGCCGAGACCACGACAATGTAAAGAGTGACATTACAGTGCGATTTTAATGATGTGAATATTTTCTAAAAATAAAAGTTCCAGATACAGCATATTCATTTTTCATAAATTCTTGCACGAAACAACACATGTGGCGTGTTATCTCTATCTAAGTTTAGGGATGGGGTTTGAGGTAAGTCATATCTTTTTTTTTACCTAGGATGGAAAAGGAACAATGCCATTAACCCCAGTGATGGTTAGGTTTAGGGACGGGGTTGAGGTAACTCATATATTTATATAACGTTAAGTCAATGGCGTTCATAAACACGCTGAAAGGCGATTATGCGTCTTGATAGCACGCCAAAAATGGAAATACAAATTGCCGTGTCATACACACGCTATTTCATGAGATCAGTCTGGCTGTTTTGTATTGGCTGTCTCCAGTTTTCACTTTGTTTTGCCTCCAGCTAGCGCCGTGACGTAACTGTGACGTCGGCGCAAAAGGGGGCTATATGATACGGTAAACACGAAAGCTCAAATCTTCTTGCATGACACGCTAGAACCAATTCAGTTTACGTCTCATGATCTCATCATTTTTGCTGTTTCAAACAAATATATTCATTTAATTTGAATTAATAAAGCATAAAAGTGATAGTATAATGAATGGCATTACTGCCGCTGTGGCGACCCATAGAGAGAGAGAGATGGTAGTAATATAAATATTAATAATATTAGCCCACAATTGGCTTTATGCACAGCTTCACTACTTCCTGAATTTCAGCCAGCTCCTTGTTTCCTGTCTGTCATTATTGGACACATTGATTAATTCAGGTGTGCTTGACCTCAGTAGTCACGGCAACAATAATCAGACACACCTGAATTAATCAATTTTTCCCAATAATGGCAGACAGGAAACAAGGAGCTGGCTGAAGTTCAGGAAGTAGTGCAGCTGTGCATAAAGCCCATTAAGCTACATTTTTAAAAAAAATTATTTAACAGTCAGACATACATACAAACAAACCAACATAGTGCAGTAGTGAGCAATCTTGTAAATCCATAATTCTAGCAGTGACAAGAGTGATTTAAGTGTTTGATCTAAGTGTGTATGTGAGCGGGTGTGAGTGTGGGTAGGTTATTGTAATGCTCTACTGGGTGGTTGCCCTGCACGCTTAATAAACAAACTTCAGATAGTCCAAAACGCAGCCGATCGAGTTCTTACCAGAACCAGGAAGTATGACTATATTAGCCCGGTTCTGTCAACACTGCTTTGGCTGCCTATTAAACATCGTATAAATTTTAAAATATTGCTGATTACTTATAAAGCACTAAATGGTTTAGCTCCGCAGTACTTGAGCGAGCTCTTAATGCGTTATAGTCCTTCACGTCAATTGCGATCTCAAAACTCCGGCCAGTTGATAATACCTAGAATATCAAAATTGACTGCTGGCGTTAGATCCTTTTCCTATTTAGCACGAAAACTCTGGAACAATCTTCCTAACATTGTCCGAGAAGCAGACACACTCAAATCTAAGACTGAAATTCTAATCTAATCTAGACTAAAAACTAGTGCTGTCAAACAATTAAAATGTTTAATCGCGATTAGTCGCATTAATGTCATAGTTAACTCGCGATTAATCGCACATTTTTATCTATTCTAAATGTCTCTTGATTTCTTTTTGTTACATTATTTTTTTTGTTACATTATTTAATGCTCTTATCAATATGGAAAAGTGGAAAAATTATTATTGAAAATAACATTGGAATAGTGTTCAATTTCACACAAACATTATAGCCTATAAATAATCTCTCACACCATGTAACACTGTCTATCAATAAAAGGGTGAAAGAAATACTGACGAGGCCGTAATATTGGCGAGGGGGTGGAGAATTTGCATCATCTGTGTGTGTGTGTGTGTGTGTGTGTGTTTGCTTGGCCATCATCAAGTGGTGTTTCTGACTGGACGTGCTGCGATGATGATAGCTCAGTTCACAACGACAAAACACAGATCACTTGGTCTTGTCAATGGGACAATATGGCAACTTTTTAAAAGTAACCTTTCCATTCAGAATTTTAGTCCACTCAAAAGTAACGTTACTATTTGGCCGGTGTTGTGCCAAATTTTGACCCCCGCCAAATTATTAAGTTAAGATCAGTCGGAACAGGGAACACGTCCCGTAAATCCTGATGTACATGGTACATCAAAAGAAGGATGGCGTCTACGCTAATATCAGTTTATCTGTTTATTCTTAGGGACCCTCTATGGTGGACCTGCGCCTGGACCCATCCCGACTCATCCTTATGTAGCCAAGTGGGATGAGTATCACAAAATATGACAGTAGACTTAAATTGGTCGAGGTTCCTTTAAAAGATTGTGTTGCGTCTCACTTTACGGCATTGCCTCGTGTAGTGTGTATGTGCCAGTTTTCAGTGAAGAAAGAGAGCAGTGAGAGCACGTGAGAGCTGCTGGTTCTCTTACGAGAGGTTCTCTCGTATTGCGTAAGCTAGCTTACGCTACGGGAAAGATTCATCTTTGCTGAGAAGTTGAAGCCAAAAAATTATTCCATAATTTTGTAATCATTGTCAACGCAGTCTCTTCTGAGGCAGACCATGAGCGGGCTAGCTAGCGGCTCATTGGTTCGCTCAGAGAGAATGCACGAACCTATGGGAGAGCGGCGCTGAGTCCGCGCCCAATGAGCGGACGGCGCTCGCTCACTGCGTCACAGCCCGCCAAAAGGGGCGTGGCTACAGTGTATAAAGGTAGCTCCCCCAGGCTAGTTCGTCGATTCTTTTTCATTCAGCGAGCTACACGCATCCGCTGTCCTGGGAAGAAGCCGCCGTCGTCGAGAGGGCACCTTCTAGCGAGCTCCGGAGTCTGAGGAAGCCGGCTGTCTGCCACCTTCAGCCGCCCAGCAAGCTAGCGCCATCCGACGCGTATCCTTTTTATTCCATATCCCTAAAAGAGCCGAGCGTCTTTTTAAAGATGCCTCGAATTTCCTGCGGCTCATGCCGCTCTTCACTCGAGGAAGGAGACCGCCACCCCATCTGCGTTCTCTGTCTCGGAGTGGATCACGCAGAGCTCGCCCTCGCCAACGGAGGATGCGACCACTGCGAGGACCTACCTCTGTCCTCCCTGCGGGCTCGACTGCAGGCGGTCAAAACCGCTCCCGCGCCGCCTCTCACTTCGCCGCGGAAGAAGAAACGCCGCTCCCAGAGGCCGCCGGAGCCCCCTGCGGATCCATGTGGGCCGCCGCCGCCGCCCACCGACCGCTCTCCCTCTCCGCCCCAGCCGGACATACAGTTGCCCGCAGAGTGGCCGCTCTGTCGCCTCCGACGACACCGCGGATGAGAAGGACTCCTGTTCGCTGCACGCTTCTGACAGCGAGGATTGGTCGTCGATCGGCTCATCGACGAGAGAGTCTGCGGGGACCCGCGCCGGCATCGAGGAGGAACTAACGCGCCTCCTTTCACAGGCCGTCAACCGCCTGGGTCTCGAGTGGTCTCCTCCCCCCGAGCAACCACCGAACCGCTTGGATGGAAAGTTCCTGCACCGGCGCCCGGCCCCTGCCTGCAGCCGGGCTGCACCATTCCTGCCTGAGCTTCACAATGAGCTCACGAAGTCCTGGAATGCCCCTCTCTCGGCCCGTAACTGCCCCGATGTGTCCGCTTCGCTGCGCTCAGTGGACGGAGCCCGCCGAGAAGGGTTATGCTGCCATGCCGCCCGTCGAGGACTCGGTCGCCGCTCATCTTTGCCCGCCCTCTGCTAGATGGCGTTCCTCCCCTACGCTTCCTTCTAAAGCGTGCAGAGCGACCTCTAACTTTCATGCCCGCGCCTATGCCGCCGCCGGACAGGCCGCTGCAGCGCTGCATTCAATGTCAGTCCTCCAGGTGCTCCAGAGCGACATCTTGTGCGAAATGGCGAACAGCGGTAGGAACCCGCCCATCCTTTCGGATCTGAGAAGCGCTACGGATCTTTCCCTTCGCGCCACTAAAGCCGCCGCACAAGCCCTGGGGAAATGCATGGCCGCCCTCTGTGTCGCTGAGAGACACTTATGGCTCACGCTTACCGACATGGGAGATTCAGAACCCGCCGTGTTCCTCAACGCGCCTATCTCTCCGACCGGGCTCTTCGGATCTGCCGTCACGGGCATCGTTGACCGCTTCTCCGAGGTGCAGAAAGCGACTCAGGCCATGAACTTGTTCCTGCCCCGCCGCGCTAGCTCTTCGGCTGGCCGCTCTCATGAGCCACCTGCCAGAACTCCACAGCAGCGCCCGCCTCAGTAAGCTCAGCAGCCCCAGCGTAGACAGGGCGGCCGCCCTCGCTCTCGCTCTGACAGCCGCCGCAGACAGCCTCCTCCCCGGGGGCCTCGACCCAAGATCGCGTTGAAGCCCGATCAACAGAAGTCTGCCTAGCACAGCTGAGAAAAAGGCGGCTCTCTCCCGCTGCGGCCAGACCGCCGTCAAAGCTTCGCCCACTGTTAGTCCCCGTCTCACCGTCGACTACAGTAGAGTTCACCGCCACAATCAAGCCGGTTTCCCTGCCCGCTTGCGAGCGACTAAAAGCCGTTTTCACGGCTACCCAGAGAGTTCACAAAAAGAGCATAAAAGCCTCAAGTGTAAAAAATGTGCCCACAAGCATGTGCTCACTTACACACACAAGCACCATATGCCCAGGGTCTCTCACAGAGCCCATTCTCACGGAGCGAGCCCTATCCGCTCCAGTAGCAGAGAACATAAGCACGCCCACGAGCCCGTGCGCGTGTCCCCCCTCTGCCCGCTCTGTCACACGGCCCATAAACTCCTCTCTGAGTATAAGTCCCGTTGCCATCCACATTATAAGCGCGCCCACACCCAGTGTCCAGCCCGCTATGTGCAGCAATCAGGGCGAAATCGCCATTCAACCACTAGCCGCATGCTACGAAGCGTGGGAAGCCATCCCCGGCATCTCCCCGTGGGTTTTAAACATAATAAAGAATGGCTATCGATTACAGTTTCGTCGCCGCCTGCCACGCTCGCGCGTGTGGCTCAAATCCACTGTCAGCCCGGCTGCTATGAACACGCTTCGCTTAGAAATAGCCAAGCTACTGCAGACGGGCGCTATAGAGAGAGTCCCGCCATCTATGACCGAGTGGGGGTTTTACGGCCGTTATTTTCTGGTTCCCAAGAAAGACGGCGGCCTCAGGCCGATCTTAGATCTCAGGGCTTTGAACAAAGCGCTCATGAAGAGACCGTTCAAAATGCTCACAGTCAAGAAACTCCTCGCGCACGTCCGCCAGGGGGACTGGTTCATCTCTCTAGACCTGAAAGACGCCTATTTTCAGATCCAGATAAACCCTCATCACAGGCCATTTCTAAGTTTCGCCTTCGAGGGTCAAGTTTACCAGTATGCCGTTCTCCCGTTCGGCCTATCCTTAGCACCCCGTACGTTCACGAAGTGCATGGATACAGCGCTCGCCCCCCTGCGAAGTCAGGGGCTGCGCATTCCGAATTATCTGGACGACTGGCTGATTCTAGCAGATTCCCAGACGGAGCTTCTGTCGCACCGCACAGTTCTCCTCAACCATCTGGAAGCGCTGGGACTCTCTGTCAACTGGACAAAGAGCTCTCTCCAGCCCAGTCAAACTATTTCGTTCCTTGGAATAGATTTGAACTCTGTCACTATGACGGCTCGCTTATCCACACAGCGCGCGCGCCGTGTTCAGCGCCTAGCCGCCTCTTTTCAGATGGGTACCCATACATCCCTGAAATCTTTTCAGAGGATGCTGGGTTATATGGCTTCAGCCTCCGCTGTGCTACAGCTGGGTCTTCTGCACATGCGCCCCCTTCAACTCTGGTTAAAGAGCCGCGTATCCCACCGCGAGTGGACGACGGGCCGCCAGATGATCAAGATTACTCAGACATGTATCTCTGCACTGCAGCCATGGTCAGTAATCGAGTGGTTTCAGAGGGGCGTTACCATGGGGACTTTTTCTCGCCGGAAAGTCATCTCGACAGACGCATCCAACTCGAGTTGGGGTGCGGTTTGCGAGGGCTCACCGGCCGCCACACATAAACTGTCTGGAAATGATCGCGGTCGAGAACGCGCTGCTGTTTTTCCTCCCGCGCATACACGGTCACCACGTCCTGATTCGCTTCGACAATATGGCCATGGTATCATACATCAACCGTCAGGGCGGCGTCAGATCCAAGAATCTCTTTCATCTGACACGCCGCATCCTATTGTGGTCCCAGAGTCACCTGCTCTCGCTCAGAGCGACGCACGTACCGGCCATCAGAACGACGGTCCAGACATGCTGTCCAGGAACCTGGTCTTCCCCGGAGAATGGTCCCTGCACACTCAAACAGTCCAAACGCTGTGGCGCCTATTCGGCAGAGCGGAGATAGATCTTTTCGCATCAGAAGAGAACGCTCACTGCCCAATATTCTTCTCAAAGAGCGAGGACGCGCTAGCCCAGGATTGGCCCCGCCGCCCGCTCTATGCTTTCCCCCCGATTTCTCTGCTACCGCAGGTCATTCAGAGAATCAGGGACTCACGCCACTCTGTGCTCCTCATAGCCCCGCGCTGGGAGAATCAGATTTGGTTCCCGGAGCTTACGCGGCTGTCACAGACAGCCCCGTGGCCCATTCCAATCAGAGCGGATCTCCTCACTCAAGCCCGCGGCTCGATCTGGCATCCCCATCCACAGCGCTGGGCGCTTCATGCATGGGTGACCAACGACTACGCGTCGAATTGCCAGAAGGGGTTCTGAACACGATCAAACACGCCAGAGCGGATTCTGCCAGAAAGCTCTATGCTGCAAAATGGTCTGTGTTCTCCAAATGGTGCACCGACAAAAATTTGGACCCACGGACGTGCGAGGTTTCGTCTTTGCTCGTGTTCCTTCAGGAGATGCTGGATAAGGGCAGGTCCCCATCCACTCTTAAGGTTTACGTGGCAGCCGTCGCGGCGTTCGTTGAACCCCGGCGCGCCCAGTCTCTGGGCAAAGACGAGCTAATCATCCGCTTCCTCAGGGGAGCCAGAAGGATGAACCCCCCTCGCCCCCCTACGGTGCCGGTCTGGGATCTTTCTATAGTTCTAGAAGCTCTGAAAGCCCCACCGTTTGAACCACTTGAGTCCATGGAGCTAAAATACCTCTCGTTAAAAAACGTTCTTCTGACGGCACTCGCCTCAGTAAAACGAGTGGGGGACATTCACGCGCTGTCTTCGAGCGCCGCGTACCTGGAGTTTGGACCGAATGACTCCATAGTCATTCTAAAACCTAGACACGGTTATGTTCCAAAAGCGATTGGTACCCCTTTCAGGGCGCAAGTGATCTCTCTATCGGCGCTGCCTGCATCCGATAGCGAACGTGACGCTGACCGCCTCTGCCCGGTTCGGGCTCTCAGAGTGTACACTACACGCGTTGCCGCGTTCAGACGCTCAGAGCAGCTGTTTGTGTCGTTCGGTGGCCGCACCAAGGGTTTAGCCGCCTCGAAACAGACTCTATCCAGGTGGATAGTAGACGCGATTGCCTCTGCTTATGCCGCTAAAGACCTGCCTTGCCCTCTGGGCATCTGGGCTCATTCCACCAGAGGCATGGCCTCATCGTGGCCATGGTCCTGCGGAATTTCCATTCACGACATTTGTGTGGCTGCGGGATGGGCCTTCCCCTCCACTTTTGTCAGATTTTATAACTTGGAAGTTCCAGCCTTACAGGCTAAAATTCTGGCGGTCTAAATACTTACAGCTGTCCTATAGAAAGCCGCACTATCGGGAGTTCCATCACAACCGGCTCACCCCTTGTGTTCCCCTATGTGCTTATGCATTACACGTCACGGCCCGCTTCGCCGGCCGCCTTAGGGCGTTTTGCACTAGATGATAACGGCCACTATGCTGGCCGCCTTATTATCTTCATCCACTTAAAGATTCCCCCGGTGTTTCCCCCCCTGGGATGCTTAGTGGTTATTTAGCGCGCACGGCGTTGACCAGGTGTTCCCGTAGCGTAAGCTAGCTTACGCAATACGAGAGAACCTCTCGTAAGAGAACGAATCGGTTACCTAACGTAACCTCGGTTCTCTCTAGATGAGGGAACGAGTATTGCGTTCCCGGCCGTGCTTGCGCCACTAGCGTTTCGCTTCATGCTACAGAATCGACGAACTAGCCTGGGAGAGCTACCTTTATACACTGTAGCCACGCCCCTTTTGGCGGGCTGTGACGCAGTGAGCGAGCGCCGTCCGCTCATTGGGCGCGGACTCAGCGCCGCTCTCCCATAGGTTCGTGCATTCTCTCTGAGCGAACCAATGAGCCGCTAGCTAGCCCGCTCATGGTCTGCCTCAGAAGAGACTGCGTTGACAATGATTACAAAATTATGGAATAATTTTTTGGCTTCAACTTCTCAGCAAAGATGAATCTTTCCCGTAGCGTAAGCTAGCTTAAGCAATACTCGTTCCCTCATCTAGAGAGAACCGAGGTTACGTTAGGTAACCGATTCGTTTTGTTCATATACACCTAGTAAGGCTTTGTGAGGTAAATATACAGTTTCATGATTCATCCCCATGAACAAAGTGTTTAAATATTATATTTACGTATTGCATAAATGTGTGTTCATTGATAAATGTTTATAGATCGACTTTTAAAGACTTCTGTGTGTGTATGTGCGAGCTGGATCGGGGTTGATCACGCGCACGTCCAAAGACTGGGTATGTGTTGTAATAATTGTTAATTAAAAATGTTCCTCTATTCGAAGCCCAGTGTTTGTGAACGTTTAAAATGTATGTACATGTTAGAAACCAGTGGGTTCTTTCAGGCACGCGGGAGGCTGTTTCAGGCGAGGGGGGCTGAGGGCTGGGTTGAAAAATATGACGTCATTATGACAAAAAAACATTACATTTCTCTGTACAGTATACGTTACGTGTTGTAGCCAATAAAGTAAATATATTTAGTATCATATTTGTTTAAATATTATAGACTAATGTTTTTTTATTTAATCAATGTTGATTATGAAAGTGAGCATCCAGCATGAGAAAGATGCATCATGAGAGACATGATTTTAACCACTCACTTCATTGTGTTTTGTTTTGTAGAAAGACTCTTTTTAAAAGATTTTCGTTTAATATAAATATCTTAATTTTGATCAATGTATTATCA
This sequence comes from Pimephales promelas, assembly GCF_016745375.1. Next base: position 826,110 of record NW_024122006.1, on the reverse strand, counting down.
ACAAATTGCCTGTATTTAATAAATAAGAAGCAATCTAGTAGAATAATTGTAACGTTTGGATGGAAAAAGGACCCAACAGCGAGGATGCGGTCAACTGATAGTCTTTAATGGATAGTAAGCAGACCAACAGTAATCATCAGAAGTTCAGGGGAATAATAGCAGAAAACAGTCACGGCCACACGGCACTAAATGAGAACAGAAATCCCCACTTCTGGTGAGCCCCGAATGCAGCCACGGACGGCGACTCGCTAGGCAGAGAAACCCCGAACCTCCCGTGAATGAGGTGAGGTCAGCAGTAGGTTGGTGGCGAGGCAGAGGACCACAGCTTCCAGTGCAGCACTGAAGTCAGAGAGCAAAACCACACAGTAATATATGCAGGTAGGAATACAGCTCACACCAGGACAGGACAGGACAAAGTAGAGTGAGATAATTCCGGCGTCAGTATTAAGCCACAACATAGAATAATCCGACAAGGATCTAGGGACAGAAAGCGCTAGAAGAAGGAGAAACAATCAGGGGAAGAATGGAAACAGCTGGTGCCGACCAGCACAGATAATAGGAAGAGTAGCATCAGCTGAAAGAGATGAGATAATGAGATCCTGAGGGCGTAATGCCAGAAAGAGAGAGAGAGAGTGAACAAACGGCCACAAGAGGGAGACAGAGAAAGAGAGAAGAACCAGGATCATGACAGTACCCCTCCCTCAACGAGCGCCTCCTGGCGCTCCCAGGTCTGAAGACCGATGAGACCGGAGGAAATCCTCGATGAGCGAGGGGTCCAAGACGTCTCGGGAGGGAACCCAACTTCTCTCCTCAGGACCATACCCCTCCCAGTCGACTAAATATTGGTACCCACGACCCCGTCGGCGTCTGTCCAAAATTCGCCTGACTGTGTAGACAGGGACGCCCTCAACACGAACGGGGGGGGCAAGAAGGGCGGGAGGGAGGGCGAATGACCGGCTTAATACATGAGACATGAAAAACAGGGTGGACTCGACGGAGATCGGACGAAAGACGAAGACGGACAGTGACAGGATTGATGATCTTGATAATGCGGAAAGGACCAATGAAACGGGGTGCCAATTTACGAGACTCGGATTGGAGAGGCAAATTTGCCGTGGAGAGCCACACTCTCTGACCACGAATGTAACGAGGGCTCCTTACCCGACGCTTATTGGCCGCTGTTCTCATGCGTCTCCTTGTACGACAAAGTGCTGATTTAACTCTCCTCCAGGTGCGTCTACAGCGAGCAATAAAACCCTGAACGGACGGACACCTAGACTCCGCCTCCTGTGAGGAGAACAGAGGAGGCTGGTAGCCAAGGCAACCGTGGAAAGGCGAAAGGCCCGTGGCGGAAGACGGATGCGAGTTATAAGCGTACTCAGCCCAAGGGAGCTGTTCAGACCACGATGCGGGATTGCGAGAAGCCAGACTACGGAGAATGCGAGCAATGCTTTGATTCGCCCGTTCGGCCTGCCCATTAGTCTGGGGGTGATAGCCCGACGAAAGGCTGGCGGTGGCCCCTATAAGGCGGCAAAATTCCTTCCAGAACAATGAGGCGAACTGCGGACCTCTATCAGATACTACATCGGAGGGTAACCCATGCAGCTTAAAGACATGGTTTACCATGATCTGAGCAGTCTCCTTAGCAGAGGGAAGTTTAGGGAGCGGAATAAAGTGCGCCGACTTAGAAAAACGATCGACTACAGTCAGGATGACCGTGCTCCCTGCTGAGGAGGGAAGTCCGGTGATAAAATCAAGCGCTATATGCGACCACGGACGAGCAGGCACAGGCAAGGGTCGAAGGAGACCGGCTGGGGGAGAATGACCCGACTTGGTCTGCGCGCATACGACACAAGAGGCAACAAAACGACGCGTGTCATGTTCTAACGTGGGCCACCAAAAACGCTGACGGATAGAGGCGAGCGAACCCCGAACTCCCGGATGAGCGGCTAATCTGGAAGAATGTCCCCATCTAAGGACCGCTTGACGCGCTGACACGGGAACAAAAAGAAGATCCCTAGGACACTCAGGAGGGGCAGTGACTCGAGAGAGAGCCCTTCTGACCAGTCTCTCGATTCCCCAAACAATAGCCCCCACGAAGCGCCCTGGGGGAATCACCGCGTCATTATTGACTGGCGCAGAAGACGAATCAAAAAGACGGGAGAGAGCATCGGGCTTAACGTTCTTAGAACCTGGGCGGTAGGATATCGAGAAATCAAAGCGAGTAAAAAACAGAGCCCAGCGAGCCTGGCGTGCGTTCAACCGCTTAGCAGAACGGATGTATTCCAGGTTACGGTGGTCAGTCCACACTAGAAACGGAACAGTGGACCCCTCTAACCATTGTCGCCACTCCCCTAAAGCTAGGCGAATGGCGAGTAACTCCCGATTACCGACATCGTAGTTACGTTCAGCAGGTGAAAGGCGGTGAGAGAAAAAGGCACAGGGATGTACTTTACCGTCAGCGGCGGATCGTTGGGAGAGCACAGCCCCGACCCCCACCTCTGAAGCATCCACCTCCACTATAAATTGTCTCGAGACATCGGGAGTGAGTAGGATCGGAGCCGTAGTAAAAAGGGTCTTTAGCCGATCAAATGCCGTTTGTGCGGCATCTGACCACCTAAAGCTGGACTTGACGGACGTCAGAGCCGTAAGGGGCGCGGCTACCTGGCTGAAATTTCGGATGAAACGACGATAAAAATTCGCAAATCCGAGAAATCGCTGTAACGCGACGCGGGAGTCGGGTATGGGCCAATCGGTAACCGCCGACACCTTGCCTGGATCCATACTGACCCCCTCTGCGGAGACAATAGAGCCTAAAAACGAAATCGAAGACACGTGAAAGGTGCACTTCTCAGCCTTGACAAATAAACGATTCTCTAGAAGCCGTTGGAGGACTCGGCGGACGTGCTGAATATGGACCTGAGGGGACGGAGAGAAAATCAGAATGTCGTCCAAGTAGACAAAGACAAAAATGTTGAGCATATCGCGGAGGACGTCATTAATGAGAGCCTGAAAAACTGCGGGAGCGTTGACCAAACCGAAAGGAAGAACCCTATATTCAAAGTGCCCCAAGGGTGTGTTAAACGCAGTCTTCCACTCGTCTCCCTCCCTTATTCGAACTAAATGATAAGCGTTACGGAGATCGAGCTTAGAGAAAACCTTTGCTCCCTGTAAGATGTCAAAAGCTGAAGACATCAGTGGCAAGGGGTAACGATTCTTGACAGTGATCTCGTTCAGCCCTCGATAATCTATACAAGGGCGCAAAGAGCCATCCTTCTTCTTGACAAAGAAGAAGCCGGCACCTGCAGGAGACGACGATGGAACGATCAGACCAGCATTTAGAGATTCTGACAGGTAATTCTCGAGCGCCTTACGTTCTGGAGCTGACAACGAGTATAGTCTTCCCCGAGGAGGAGAGGTCCCCGGGAGAAGATCTATGCTACAGTCGTACTGGCGATGAGGGGGGAGAGAAGTGGCCCGAGCACGGCTGAAAACCTCCCGCAGATCGTGATACTCCTCCGGTACTCCTGTCAAATCACCCGGCTCCTCCTGGAAAACAGAAACAGATGACACGGGGGGAACAGCAGAAGTCAAACACTTAACATGACACGACAGTTTCCAGGATAAAATACAGCCGTTAGACCAGTCAACATGGGGATTATGTTGAACGAGCCAAGGGTGGCCCAAAACTACCGGTGTAAAGGGAGAATGAAAAACTAAAAAAGAAATAGTCTCATTATGGTTCCCTGAGACGGAGAGAGTAAGGGGAACAGTCTCTCTCCGCACCCTAGGTAGGGAACTGCCATCTAGGGCGAACAGGGGGGTGGAGCTCTTTAAGTCAATGAGGGGAATACCTTGTTCACGAGCCCACGTCTCGTAGACGAAATTTCCCTCAGCACCGGAGTCGACCAGAGCGGTCCCGGACACTGAGGTTGTAGACCATCGAAGGAGGACAGGCATAGTGGTGCAGGACTTGGACGGAGGGATCCTAGAAACCCTCCGCCTACTGACGAGCTCTGGCTTTTACTGGACAGTCTGAGACAAAGTGTCCAGCGGCAGCACAGTACATGCACAGACGATTCATGATACGTCGCTCACGTTCCTTGCGGGAGATACGAAGACCTCCGAGTTGCATCGGCTCAGGATTCGGAGTGGCAGGCTGAAAAGGAGTACCCTCAGGCGGAGCGAAGAGGGCGGCTTCCATTCCGCGGGCTCGACGGCGTGAGTCAAAGCGTCTCTCCACGCGAATCGCCAGATCGATGAGAGCGTCGAGTTGGGTGGGTGCTTCGCGTGCCAGAATCTCGTCCTTGAGCTCCGGGTTAAGAGCCTCCAGAAAACGGGCCACCAAAGCCGTATTGTTCCACCCACAGGTCGTCGAGAGCGTGCGGAACTGGATGGAGAAGTCAGTCACCGAACGCCTCCCCTGACGGAGTACAGAGAGCAAGCGCGAAGCCTCCTCACCATAGGCTGAGCGATCAAAAACTCTTATCATCTCCTCCTTGAAAAGAGAGAAGTCAAACACACAGTTGGTCTCGGCCTCCCAGTTCGCCGCGCCCCACTCCCGTGCCCGGCCAGTGAGGAGTGAGATGACAAAAGCGACCTTAGACCGGTCAGTAGAATACGTAGAGGGCTGGAGAGAAAAGACCACCTCGCACTGTGTCAGAAAGGAGCGGCATTGCGTGGGCTCACCCGAGTAAACGGGCGGGTTATTTATCCGGGGTTCGGACACTCCGCGGGTCTCAGGAAAAGAAGGTGATTCTGAGCGTAACTGGTGAACCCGCTGAGAGAGACCCGTCATCTGAGCAGCCAGTGACTCTACAGCCTGTCTTGCCGACGAGATGTCCTCATCATGTCGGCCCAGTAAAACACCCTGCATCTCGACAGCCGCATGAAGGGGACTGCCACTCGCTGAGTCCATCGTGGTCGGATTATTCTGTAACGTTTGGATGGAAAAAGGACCCAACAGCGAGGATGCGGTCAACTGATAGTCTTTAATGGATAGTAAGCAGACCAACAGTAATCATCAGAAGTTCAGGGGAATAATAGCAGAAAACAGTCACGGCCACACGGCACTAAATGAGAACAGAAATCCCCACTTCTGGTGAGCCCCGAATGCAGCCACGGACGGCGACTCGCTAGGCAGAGAAACCCCGAACCTCCCGTGAATGAGGTGAGGTCAGCAGTAGGTTGGTGGCGAGGCAGAGGACCACAGCTTCCAGTGCAGCACTGAAGTCAGAGAGCAAAACCACACAGTAATATATGCAGGTAGGAATACAGCTCACACCAGGACAGGACAGGACAAAGTAGAGTGAGATAATTCCGGCGTCAGTATTAAGCCACAACATAGAATAATCCGACAAGGATCTAGGGACAGAAAGCGCTAGAAGAAGGAGAAACAATCAGGGGAAGAATGGAAACAGCTGGTGCCGACCAGCACAGATAATAGGAAGAGTAGCATCAGCTGAAAGAGATGAGATAATGAGATCCTGAGGGCGTAATGCCAGAAAGAGAGAGAGAGAGTGAACAAACGGCCACAAGAGGGACACAGAGAAAGAGAGAAGAACCAGGATCATGACAATAATAAGGCACTGGCACAATCACTTGCATTGCACGTGAACTTAAAGGGCGCCGAACCTCAGCTTGTGCCTACGCTGTCCATTGATCACGCTTAATCAATAATCAATCACGTAAAATGAGAGGCCAAACACAAATATCACTGTGTGTCAAATAAAATGTTTTATTTACGATAATAGTGATTGTCGGACGAGATTGGATGCCTGACTTCCCTTGGCATCTGGTAGAAAACGCCACTGAGAATGGGTATGTGATAATATGTGAGAACAGTAACTAATGACAGTTACATTTTTATTTTTCAGAAATTATTATTTAGTGATGGGCTGCCCAATGTTAGCCTCAGGACGACGATGAATAGGCAACAGAATACAGAAATAAATAAAGCTAAAATGCTTGGCGGCAGTTGGCCTATACGGGATTTAAAACCATTTCTTACCTCTATTTAAAGTGCACCAAACATGGCCTTGTGTTCTGGTGTGTTTCTGATGAATCTCCGAACAAGAGAGATTCAAACGAGTGTCAGGTTACAGAAGCAACTGAGGAGGAGGCGCGCGCAGGCGTAGTATATCAACGATTCACGAAATATTAAAATAATTAATCATTAGTTTACATTTTATACACTGCCCATTATTTTTTTATCCCATATCAAACACTGTATCTTTTGTATCGTACCGTATAATTATACTCTGCTCAGGAAAGATCTCTGTTTCTCTGGCTAATTTTCTACACTGCCACAACAGTGATGTCTACTCTCCTCCCACAAGAGCTCTCTTTCTCTGGCTAATTTTCTTCACTGCCCCAGCAGTGACGTCTCCTCGGCTCCCACAGGAGCTCTCTTTCTCTGGCTAATTTTCTTACTGCCACAGCAGTGACATCTCCTCTGCTCTCACTGGAGCTCTGTTTCCCTGGCTAATTGTCTACACTGCCACAGCAGCGACGTCTCCTCCGCTCCCACAGGAGCTCTGTTTCTCTGGCTAATTTTCTACACTGCCCCAGCAGTTACGCCTCCTCGTCTTCCACATGAGCTCTCTTTCTCTGGCTAATTTTCTACACTGCCACAGCTGTTTTCTCTGGCTAATTTTCTACACTGCTACAGCAGTGACGTCTCTTCTGCTCCCACAGGATCTCTGTTTCTTTGGCTAATTTTTACACTGCTATGACAGTGATGTTTTCTCTCCAGTACATCACTATTCAGAATTATTACTCCTGCTAAAACCCCTGATTATTTTCTCTGTCCAGCAAGCATTGGGCTCCAAGCGGACGTTGCATGCATCAAAGTTATCCTCCAAGCAGTATCTCCCAGGACCCTTCAATCCTATGTTACTGCTTTGAGATAATGTAAAGAAAGAAAACGATAGAAATTTCTCTTATAACTAGCCTTTCCCTGATTTTTCTCTTTTCAATAAAATCTTTTATCTTCTACCTTAATATCATTAAGAGCCTACAAATGGGGTCCATTAAAGGTTATCTGAGCGGCATCCCGTTTTTCCATAACCTGATGTACGGCACTCCTTCTGTGAAGATAAACAATTCATAAACCCTGATTAAAAGGATTCTAAGATCCCAGCCCACCTGCCCCGACGCCGGACAACACATAACACTGGACATTCTCATCAAATGTATTCAGGCTTTCCGCACAGGCTACCAGCCCCTCAGTTCTGCTCACACACTCAATGCAATGTTTAAACTAGTTTTACGTTTTCTTAGACACTCAGAAACCGCCATCACTTTGTGAGAGGAGTGAGTGCGTTCCCAGTGGAGCACTGACATTTTTCTTTTTCATCCAGCAAGCAGTTGGTCTCAGTGGATGCAGTGTGAGAAAATCTCCAGGGCAAGCACTCATTTTTCCTCTTTTCAGGTTTCCTCTTTCCGTCCAGTGAACATTGGTCTCACAGCGGACAGAGTGAGAGCTTTCCCAGTAGAGCACTTACATTTTCTCTTTCATCCAGCGAGCAGTTGGTCTCACAGCGGGCGGAGTACGAGAAAATCTCCTGGAAAAGCACTCATTTTTCTCTTTTCAGTCTTCCTCTTTCCGTCCAGTGAGCATTGGTCTCATAGCAGATGGAGTGAGAGTTTTCCCAGTAGAGCTCTTACATTTTCTCTTTCATCCAACGAGCAGTTGGTCTCAGCGGACGGAGTATGAGAAAATCTCCTGGACAAGCACTCATTTTTTCTCTTTCCAGTCTTCTTCCTCTTTCCATCCAGTGAGCATTGGTCTCACAGCGGACGGAGTGAGAGCTTTCCCAGTAGAGCTCTTACATTTTCTCTTTCATCCAGCGAGCAGTTGGTCTCACAGCGGACGGAGTATGAGAAAATCTCCTGGACAAGCACTCATTTTTTCTCTTTCCAGTCTTCTTCCTCTTTCCATCCAGTGAGCATTGGTCTCACAGCGGACGGAGTGAGAGCTTTCCCAGTAGAGCTCTTACATTTTCTCTTTCATCCAGAGAGCAGTTGGTCTCACAGCGGACATAGTACGAGAAAATCTCCTGGACAAGCACTCATTTTTCTCTTTTTCAGTCTTCCTCTTTCAGTCCAGTGAGAATTGGTTTCACAGCGGACAGAGTGAGAGCTTTCCCAGTAGCGCACTTATATTTTCTCTTTAATCCAGTGAGCAGTTGATCTCACAGCGGATGCAGTGTAAGAAAATCTCCTGGGCAAACACTCATTTTTTTCCACTTTTCAGTTTTCCTCTTTCCATCCAGCGAACATTTGTCTCAAAGCGGATGGAGCGAGAAAGTTCCCGGTAGAGCACTCACGTTTTTTCTTTCATTTCAGCGAGCATGTTGGTTTCACAGCGGATGCAGCGTGAAAACCTCCTGGACAAGTACACTACAACCACACCTCGTTCGCAGTCAACAAGGGCTGTCAGTCCAGGCAGCGAGCCACCATCACGGGCCTCCCTGAACAAAGCATCCAGGCCCCTTCTCGAGATGCCAGCCCGCCACTCTCGGCACTCTTTGGGGGGTCTTTAGTCCGGCGGCTGTCCTCTGCTCATTAGTCTTTTGGGGGGAGTACTCTGGGTTTGGGCAGAATTCCGAGCTCGGAGCCCTCCCTCCGGACAGCACGCCAAATACGCATTGAATCTTACTCACTCAAAATTATATGTAAGTGTGAACTCGTGAAATTAAGTTTTATTAACTAAGTTCGGGAGGAGCACGTTCAGATAATTAACACGAGTGGACGGCAATCAGCAACCAATGATAAGAGGGTATATAGACTCAGCAGTCTTACCTCGATCCCTTGACAGTTTGCAGCATCCCTCCTCCACCCCTTCTCCACACTCCTAGTTCTCTACACTCCTCTTTCTAAAAAAAAAATCACTTACATACGGGGGGAGTACTCTGGGTTCGGGCAGAATTCCGAGCTCGGAGCCCTCCCTCCGGACAGCACACCAAATACGCATTGAATCTTACTCACTCAAAATTGTATGTAAGTGTGAACTCGTGAACTGGGATGTGTTCAGCTTTCGAGCAATTGTTTACAGATCCTCCAACATGGGGCTGTGCATTACCATGCTGTAACATGAGGTGATGGTCGTGGATGAATGGCACAACGATTGGCCTAAGGATCACGCCACGGTATCTCTGTACATTCAAAATGCCATCAATAAAATGCACCTCTGTTCGTTCCACAACGTTGACATCACCGAACTGCTCACCCACACAGCGCCATGCACGCTGTCTCCCATCTGCCCTGGGATTCATCCATGAAGTGAACACCTCTCCAAAGTCATCCGTGTGGTCCTGCTGCTTTACTATTGTTTTGGATTTGTTTTATTATTAAAGTATGGAAAAGTTCAAGCCTCCTTTTCTGTTTTCGAAGCTCCTCCATGAGAAACTCGAGACATGAGCAGGTGAGGCTCATTATCAATCCTGCCCACTGGCCTCGTCCTGCTTCCCACAAAATTAGAGTTTATTTTTTTAAAAGCAAAATATGAGTAACTGTATTCAGTTATAGATACAATTGATATGATTGATAATTTACATTGAAAGTATTGACATTACTAAAGGGATTGAATTTTATTGTCATTTGTTTGATGTTGTTAAGATGTCATTGAGTAAATTCAACTGCAATTACAAAGAGGCATTATTGCATGTTTCTATGAATAGTTTACCAGAAAACAGATTCAAATGCTCAGATAGATTAAACATGAATCTGTTTTAACAAAGAATGTTTTAAATGATGAATGCATTCAACTTAAGCAATGTATAAAAGGCTACAAATAATATACAAAATATAATTATACAAAAATAAACCACATGTGTTCAGAAAAAGTTGTTTTATACACTCAAGTTTTTGTTATAGCTACTTAAAAGATCAGATTTAAAAAATCTACCACTGTTGGAAAAGTAATCCAAAGAATTAGATTACTTACCTTGTAATCTAATACGTTACAAATTATATTTTGCAGCATGTACTCTGTAACATGTAGTGGAATACATTTTAAAAGTAACTGTCCCAACCCTTATCATATCATGTTCTTATAATACAATGTTATTCAAATTGTAATATGTGCATTTGTCTGTGCATGTATGGGCAGATGTACCTTCATATAGTCTGCCAGCTGACCGTGTGCAGTCTGTCTGTCGTAGTCCTGGATGGTCCAGGATGGTTTGGACTTGTTCTCCATGTGGATGACGTTGATGTGGGAATAGAGAGGGTTCTGCTTGATCTTTGGTTTTAGAGTTTGAGGAGTGATGTGTTTCTCCAGCTCCCTGTCTTCAAACACATGACTGTCTGCTGGTGCCTTTTCTTCCTTTCCTCTCTCCATTCCCTACAAAACACAGTGAGATTTATGAAGGAGGCATTTAAACCAAATGATCCTTGTTGAATTTTTTTTTTCTTTTCTTATTTGGCTAGAGTGAATTCTCATGTTGGCCCCTGCCTGTCACGGGCAAACACACGGAGGCAAGGATGCAAGTAAACACTGTTTATAGGAAGAACACTCCAGGTCAGAACACACACACAACTGGTGACGCAGGGACAAGATGATCAGGCGTCCGGTTGAAGAGTGGTGAGGTGAAGTGTGATGAGTGGTGAAGTAATCCAATACCGGGAGTAATCCAATGAAACGAAGACAGGAACAAGACACGATCTGAAACGCCGACAGAATCAGGACCAACACACTAGAGGGACTTCACACAAGGATCTGACAAGGAGAGGAGAATACGGTGAGATATTATAGGCGAGTGAATGGGCTGCAGCTGGTGGGTAGAGTGTGATCAGTTGGAGCGCTGATCAACTGAAAGGAGTGGTAATGCCCACTTGCACACACCCACAAGGACAACAACAGAAACATGAGACAAGAAGAAAACAGTGAATTCAACAGTGAGTCATCCAGCTCTGTGTGAATGCTGTAATTAGGGACCAAAATGGGCTCTAAAAATCCTGAAAGAAAAGTACACTGATTCTTGTGACTGGTGAAAATTTTGTTATATTGGAAGTGATATTGCTTCCTGCACGTGGGTATGCATGTGATGTCAGCTGCTTTGAAACAGTCTGTATTGTATAAAGCGACTTATAATGAAACCTGACTAGATTTGACTTTTGCAAAAGCAAATTATTTAGTAAAAGAGGAAACAAACAAACAAAGTTTGTTTCTAGAAGAAAATAGCACCATAGTCCTGCTTAAGTACACACACCTAAAGGCTTATAAGGACCACCATAATACTGTGTTTGACCCCGTTTCGCCTTCAGAACTGCCTTAATTCTATGTGGCATTGATTCAACAAGGTGCTGAAAACATTATTTAGAAATGTTGGCCCATATTGATAGGACAGCATCTTGCAGTTGATGGAGATTTGTGGGGTGCACATCCAGGGCACGAAGTTCCTGTTCCACCACCCAAAGATGCTCTATTGGGTTGAGATCTGGTGACTGTGGGGACCATTTTAGTACAGTGAATTCATTGTCATGTTCAAGAAACCAATTTGAAATGATTCAACATGGTATGCGACATGGTATGTATATGAATGTCTCTTAATGAACTTTTATTAACTAAGTTCGGGAGGAGCACGTTCGATAATTAACACGAGTGGACAGCAATCAGCAATCAATGATAAGAGGGTACAAATAGACTCAGCAGTCTTACCTCGATCCATTGACAGTTTGCAGCATTTGGCCATGTCCGAATCTAGCTCTTCCAGTTTCGATAAAGAATCTTCCGTCCTTCAGAATTGGGAATCTTTGCCGCAACCCGGTATTTTCTTGTGGGCATCAGGCCAAACAAACGGGTCCTCGCCACCGCGGGTGAAACATCCACAATCTCCTTATGCGTATTTCTTTAAAGGGGACATATCATGCAAAATCCACTTTTTTAGCCCTTAAATGCATTTTGTTGTATATTTGGACTGTTTATAAGTACAGAAAAGATGAAATTATTCTCTTCAGGTGCTTCATTTATATCTTTATATTCTGTTTTGGTCATATTTTTCAACCTTTCTGATGCTTTTCTAGTTATTATAAGTTATTATATTATTATTAATACAGATTTTTAGTGGTAAGATTGGACCGTAGTCATTTATCTTGTCAGTGTGCTTGTTTTAACAAGAGAAATAGTCGACTTTCACTAATAACACAACATAGTTAACTTTACTTAACTTACATACCACTGCATCCATATGAAGACGTTGTTCTGCAGGTTCGTCGTCGTCTTTTTCAAATCGCTCGCTCTGGCTCGAATATGTAAGGCTTGATGGACAAGTCTTCCGTTGTTGACATTTTGTTAACGAGTGACTAAAAATGTTCTTTGAAGCTATAGTATATAATTGTATATCTCTTATCAAACTACAATAATGGCCGAACGCGGGGAGTTGAACCGAGTGTGAGGGGCTGCTTTGAAACGGGTCGCTCACAGACGCACATCAGAAAAGGGAGGAGCTATAATAATGAGGAATTCAGACCCAAGCATTGCAGTTATGCTTTATATAGACCACAAATGTATGATTTATTAGTAAAAATGAGTAAAAATTAGTAAAAATGAATGATTTAAAAGCATGATATGTACCCTTTAAATCGGACCATTCAATAATTCCTGCCATAAAGAAATGGACAAGGCAATGCTGCCCTCTTAATGCAAAGGAACGGACCTTCCTCCAGCGTCAGGCCGCCGCAACAGGCCGTAAGTTAAGCCACGCTGCAGATTCAGTCCCGGCTGATCCACACTCTCAACATCTGCCGGGTCAACTCTGTGAGTGCTTAGCTCAAAACATTTGTGTCCCTGATTGAACTTCGCATCGCTTCAATTGTTGAATGACGAGCAAGTTATGCTATCTGGATACAAATTGTGATCGGAGGATCACACGTTTTAAATAGTTTTTGTACAAATGATTTGCGTTCCTTAAACGCGATGCTTCCTTATGGCGTAAACTCAAATGTGAACACTAGGACTGGGAATCGATTCCGAGGCGTGAATTGAGAAAATTGGAATTGAGATTCCATTAAGGGGAATCGACTCCTCCTTTAAGATTTTTAACACAAACCGCGGCCTGTAACCGATTTCATTTGTCAACACAATCACGTCACCTGTAAATAAATAAAGTTCAGACTAATTCTAACCCACAGCTTCACCGTTTGGTTTACTGATTAAGAACGAACAAATCGGCAGGGAACATGACCCTTAGAAATGACAAATAAATAAATAAAATGAGAAAATAAGGGGGCTTTTACACTGGGCTCGTTTGCTGCGGTCCGAGATCGTTTGTTCGTTTGTGAAACAGACTTTAAACGCGAACCTGTGATAAGCGCTGATGGCGTTCACATGCACATTGAATTGATTCTATAGTTATGTGCGTTTGAATACATGTGTGCAGGTTTGTAATTCCCTACAAAACCATGCCTGAACTACTTGTCTATAAATTTGATACAGTATTCATTGTCAACGCAGTGCAGCAGCTACCTAGAGCAGGCTGTCTAGTGTGCTCATTGGCTGCCCTGTGGCAACTGCAGCAGCCTACCGCCTGGCCTGAAGTCACGTCCAATGAAGGGTGCTTGCGCCCTCATCACGTCTTAGCCTGCCAGAATGGACGTGGCTTAACGTATATAAGCTTGGCTTGGAGGCTGTTTCCCTGATTTTCATCTCTTCAGTGAAGCTCTTACGCTGGACTCCGAGAGAAGCTGCCGCCGTCTGAGGAGGGACGGCGCCTGAAGAAGCTGGCCATCTTCGGTGCCTTCAAGCCATCAGTGCGAGCTACGCTATCCGGCGACATATCCTCTCTGAGCTCTGAACATCTCCTGTGTGTGTTCACTGCTGCAACTCCACTTTTCTAAAAGAGAAGCGAGACGTCTTTTTCAAGATGCCTCACACTTCCTGCGGCTCGTGCAGATCCCCGCTCAGCGTCGGAGACCGCCATGTGATCTGCACTGTCTGCCTGGGCCAGGAACACCCAGCGTTCACTTTCTCGTTGGGGGGCTGCTAGCTCTGCGACGAAATTCTGATGTTGATCCTGTGGGTTCGACTCAAAGTTTTCAACCCAGAAGCTATCAATCCGCCCTTCATAGGACCGTGCAAAAAGAAGCGCCGCTCTCAAAGGCCTCCGGAGCCTGTGGCCACCGTGAATTGCTCACCTTCTCCGCCTTATCTAGGCCCCACTTTCACTTTCCTTTTCCAGAGTGTAGTTTCAAAATCCAGCACTTATGCTACCTAGTGACTAAATTAAGTCACGCAGTCTCTTTTCCAATGATCCAGACATTGAGACATTGGAAAAGAGACTGCATGACTTAGTAAGTCACACTCTGGAGGAGCATTTGAGCCAAACTTCTCTCTCCATACATTTTTCTTTCTTTCAGTTGTTTTTCTTTTTCTTTCAATGGAGAAAGTAATAGACTTGAATCCTGCGGGGGCAGCAGTCTAAGCAGAGATGCCCAGACTTCCCTCTCCCTAGACATTTCCTCCAGCTCTTCAGGGGGGACACTGAGCTGGGAGACATAGCGTGTCCTGGGTCTTCCCCGGGGTCTCCTCCCGGGGGGACATGCCCGGAACACCTTCCTGGGAAGATGTCCAGGAGGACATCCATATATAAACAGAGGTTTAAATAGCCTAAATGCATTTTCTGAGAATTTATATTTCAGGTTTTGACTGCAAATGTCACGCCCATAATGCTGGAATCGGCCAATTTCAAATAATTTATCCTCAACTATAGTTTTGTGGTGTAGGTCTACGAATTTTATAATGTTTACTTCAAATAATACAAATAGTAAAGATATGGTAGGCTATATATTGGATCTGGACGGGAAGGCGTTGGAAGGGGTTTGTCGTGATTCTGATTCTAACACAGGTTTGTGGATCTGAGTATCATGAATTCGGTTTTATTTAACATGATTATTTTTATTATTATTTAGGAATAAACGAGGGTCTCTGTTTAAAGAAACGCCGGTTCGCAGCTGCAGTCCAGAGCACCGCAGCGCATGTCTTCAAGTTTAGCCATAACCGAACATCCAGTTTAACTGCCACAAGTTGATCTTCTTTGTAATAAAGAACTCGGAAAAACAAGCTGTATTTTTGTGTTTTCATTGCATTTTCATTGCATTTTTTAATTTATAGAAATGTAAACAAATAAATAATACATTTAGTATAAATATTAATATTAATCGATAGTGAAATTAATGAATGAGTGTCACATCTCGCTTGTTTACTTCGAACCTGAAGACGCACCCACTTTGACTTTGATGCAAGCAAGGCCTCATGTGGCGTAGGAAACTTGTGGATAGTAGTAATTGATTCTTTTTGCGGTTTTGTTTTGCATGATCCCTATGAATTTTGATTTAAAATAAATTCTTAAATTCGAAGAATCAATCTTTTAGTCAGTCATTTTTAGTTGATGAACATTGTAGTGCATCTTCTGTCCTTTAAATCGCAATATGCTTTGTCATAAAGTTTTACATTTCATTTTTCACATTCATATTTCATATTTCCAAATTTAAACAATAAATACCATGTTGGCATTTTTAATCTTGTGTGTTGTAGCTCCTTATTCTCATTGTAGTTTCTCAGTTCAAGAATACCTTATACCATTTTTTCCTTTTACTAATTTCTAAATAAACTATCATGAATAAACTAATCATGTCTCATGTAATCACTCAAACTAAGAAAGATTTGAGAGAAATTATAGATTTACCTCATAAAAGTCATTCAATAAACTCATTAGACAATTAAAAACATAGCTCAAGAAAAAAA
Organism: Pimephales promelas; assembly: GCF_016745375.1. Next base: position 810,362 of record NW_024122006.1, on the reverse strand, counting down.
ACTTTTTTCAATAGATATTCATTATATGTAAATTTATTTTTCTAATTTGTTTTATTTAATTTGTTTTTCTAAATATAACAATCTAAAGTTTTTTATATAAACCATTTCAAACATAAAACATTATAACTTATTTTTTTATTATTAAAACTTCTTTGTGTGCAATTTAAGTGTTTCTGACCAATTCATTTTAATCTTCAATATGACCACTGACCCATTATCTGAACTTATTTTGGATAGAATTTCATATCTTAGAATTACTTCTTTGTCAGAAATTTAATTTCTGCTCCTGCTCCTCCTCTGCTGCTTTCATTGCCTTTACCCATCTATATCATGTCCACATAATCCATTACCAAGTGTTTTAATAGTCCTTCTGGTACTGACATATGGCCTATTTGTGTTGCTGTTCCTCTCCTAACTTTGTTTTGGCTCAAATTAAAAAAAAAAATCACCATTTCCTTAATTTTAATTTCCTTATTCTTAATTTTGCCTTCCCGTATTCCCCCCTTGCACATGTTTACCATGCACATTTTTATTGAGAATATTCAGTAGTATTGTTGGTGCAAAAATCTGTCATTCATGTGAACACCAAATATCTTTTTTGGCCCCCCTCTGGCACCACATAGATAGTTCATATATAGCCTATTTTATATTATTTTATTTTATTTTATTTTTTTAGTACTTAGTATATATTTAATTAGTCAATAGCATATTGAATCAAATCATAATCAAATCAAATCAAATCATAAACAGCTATACCCCTGTATTGAGAGGTTGCATCTGAGTACCCATTTGGATCTATTTTAAAACGTCTTTTAGTTCAATTTCCCTTCATGACTTGTCTTAATTCTCACTGTGCTATGTAAATTTTCTTAAATTAGTTGTTACCATTTATTATTTTAGTTTACTTCTAATTTCTCATTATCATTATATCTATGTTGCTGATCTGTTTTTGTCTTCATACATTTTTGTAAGTTGCTACTAAATCTATTCAAGGGCTGAAAATTCAATTTTAGGATGATGTTGATGTTGACTATTGTTGAACTTGTACTCATCTGTCACAGTCCTCCGTCTGCACCAGTCTGTCTCGTCATCTGCACTACACTTCCCCGGATCCTTTTGTTTCTACTCCCGGACTTTAGCCACCTGTTCCTCGTCCTGTCATCATCATTTTCACCTGTTTGCACCTCGTTTAGTTTGATTCCTCTGTGTATTTAGTTCCATCTCCTTCAGTCTGTCCTTGTCGGTCGATGTTGTTCTTATATTGAATGTTATCCGGTGTTTCCCTGTCTTCCTGCCTGTATTTTGGAAATAAATCCGTGTCTTCATGTTCATCTGGACTCCTCCCGTTCCTTCTGCCTGCACTCCTGCACTCCACCACCACACCCCGTGACAGATCGACCGACCTCAAAGCAACATGAACGCAGTTCTTTTCAGGGGATTCACCACCCGATTCGGCGCCCCCGTTTGTTTCTCGTCCCCAGAAAGCCTGCGCTCACCGTCAGCCCTGTCGAGCCTGCGCTCACCGTCAGCCCTGTCGAGCATGAACTCTCCGCCCCGCTGGTTCCGTCCAGCCCTACCGAGTATGAACTCTCCCCTGCGCTGGTTCCGTCCAGCTCTTCCGAGCCTGAACTCCCCTCACCGCTGGTTCCGTCCAGCCCACCCGAGCCTGAACTCACCTCACCGTTGGTTCCGTCCAGCCCCATCCAGCCAGCGCCAGTGACCGTCCAGCCAGCGCCAGAGACCGTCCAGCCAGAGACCGTCCAGACCGTCCAGCCAGAGACCGTCCAGACCGTCCAGCCAGAGACCGTCCAGTCTGAGCCCTCTTCACTGCTGGTTCCATCCAGCCCTCCCGAGTCAGATCTCCCCTCTCCGCTGGTTCCGTCCAGCCCTTCCGAGCCTGAACTCTCACCCCCCGCTGGTTCCGTCCAGCCCTCCCGAGTCAGATCTCCCCTCTCCGCTGGTTCCGTCCAGCCCTTCCGAGCCTGAACTCTCCCCCCCGCTGGTTCCGTCCAGCCCTCCCGAGTCAGATCTCCCCTCTCCGCTGGTTCCGTCCAGCCCTTCCGAGCCTGAACTCTCTCCACCGCTGGTTCCGCCCAGCCCTCCCGAGTCAGATCTCCCCTCATCGCTGGTCCCGTCCAGCCCTCCCGAACCTGAGCTCCCCTCACCGCTGGTTCCAACCAGCCCCGTCCAGCCTTCGCCCGAGGCCGTCCAGCCAGCGCCCGAGGCCGTCCAGCCCGAGACCGTCCACTCCCCGTCTGCCTCTAGTCCGGGGACTCAACCCAAATATTTTTGGGGGGGGGGCCCAGTGTCTCAGCCACGGCCGCCCGAAGGGCCCTCACCGCCGTGGCCGCCCGAAGGGCCCTCACCGCCGTGGCCGCCCGAAGGGTCCTCACCGCCGTGGCCGCCCGAAGGGCCCTCACCGCCGTGGCCGCCGTGGCCGCCTGAAGGGTCCTCACCGCCGTGGCCGCCCGTAGGGCCCTCACCGCCGTGGCCGCCCGTAGGGCCCTCACCGCCATGGCCCCCCGAAGGGTCCTCACCGCCGTGGCCGCCCGAAGGGTCCTCACCGCCGTGGCCGCCCGAAGGGCCCTCACCGCCCTCACCGCCGTGGCGCCCGAAGGGTCCTCACCACCGTGGCCGCCCGAAGGGTCCTCACCGCCGTGGGCGCCCGAAAGGTACTCACCGCCGTGGCCGCCCGTAGGGGCCCTCACCGCCGTGGCCGCCCGTAGGGCCCTCACCGCCGTGGCCACCCGTAGGGCCCTCACCGCCGTGGCCACCCGTAGGGCCCTCACCGCCGTGGCCGCCCGAAGGGTCCTCACCGCCGTGGCCGCCCGTAGGGCCCTCACCGCCGTGGCCGCCCGTAGGGCCCTCACCGCCGTGGCCGCCCGAAGGGTCCTCACCGCCGTGGCCGCCCGAAGGGTCCTCACCGCCGTGGGCCGCCCGAAGGCCCTCACCGCCGTGGCCGCCCGAAGGGCCCTCACCGCCGTGGCCGCCCGAAGGGCCCTCACCGCCGTGGCCGCCCGTAGGGCCCTCACCGCCCTGGCCACGCCCTCATCCTGCTCCACCCTGGCCACGACCTCATTCTGCTCCACCCTGGCCACACCCTCATCCTGCTCCGCCCTGGCCATGCCCTCCTCCTGCTCCGCCCTGGCCACGCCCTCATCCTGCTCCACCCTGGCCACGCCCTCATCCTGCTCCGCCCTGGCCACACCCTCATCCTGCTCCGCCCTGGGGGGCTTCCTGCTCCAGATCACGTCCTCCACAGCCTCCAGGGCGCCCACCCCCCATCCCCGTTGTTGTTACGGTCTGAGGTCACGCCTACCGGGAGGGGGGAGTTCTGTCACAGTCCTCCGTCTGCACCAGTCTGTCTCGTCATCTGCATTACACTTCCCCGGATCCTTTTGTTTCTACTCCCAGACTCACTCCCCAATCAGCCACCTGTTCCTCGTCCTGTCATCATAATTTTCACCTGTTTGCACCTCGTTTAGTTTGATTCCTCTGTGTATTTAGTTCCATCTCCTTCAGTCTGTCCTTGTCGGTCGATGTTGTTCTTATATTGAATGTTATCCGGTGTTCCCCTGTCTTCCTGCCTGTATTTTGGAAATAAATCCGTGTCTTCATGTTCATCTGGACTCCTCCCGTTCCTTCTGCCTGCACTCCTGCACTCCACCACCACACCCCGTGACATCATCTCTGTTGATTCTTCTTTGCACAGCTCCTTGTGAGCTTCCCATATTCTGCAACTTCTCATTCCTGTTCCTGGTCAAGTTTGTCTTCCTTTTTCCATTCATGTATTGAACTTTTTGAGTCATTGCAATTGGCTTTTACTCATTGCCAAGGGAAGATCATTGTCGGCGTCCTTGGTCCCTCACTTCCTGTTGTGGGGGGTTGCTGAACTTTGTTGGTGTATTTTAAGTTGAGAGGCATGGACTCAGATGTCCCTTCTGCTGATAAATGCACAAGCCTCTTCTGAGATTACAAAACACAGTAACAACTGTTTTTTTTTCCCTAGAAACCTCCCTGGAATTGAGCTTCCGTCATCTGTGAATTAAAGCTTCATTATTTCTGTTAGTGACAGCAACATGTATTAAATCATCTGCTCATCTGGCCCATTGTCCTTCTTGGTGTTCCCTGTAGCAACATGGCATCATGTCTTTGCGTAAAGACGCAGGTTGTGCTCTGAATGCAGCATCTTTTAATTTTAGCCTCAAGGTCTGATCAGGTCAACACAACTAAATAAAATTGAGAAGTGTCAGTGATTATAAGGTTTAGTTTAGCACTGTTATTGTAAACCCCTTGTCTTTTTTTTTTCAAATTCTAATAGATTGAATATTTTAGAATACTAGGCTAGCCACTTGTTATTTCTCAAATGCATTTAATCATTTGTTTGTCTAATTTTTAAATTATTTTTATTTTTGCTCATGAGCTGCTTAAAGAATATATTTGGAGATCTGTGCATATTCATGGATCTCATTTATCTCATTTACCCCAGTTTTGGCAGCATTTGTGATTTCATAATTTTGGACTTTTGGAGTATTTTTCCTCCAATCTATCTCTATCTCGATTTATCTCTAGAAAATTTACAAAAACAAGATGGAGTGACCAGTATCTTTGACATTTTGTGTCTATCTTTTTCTTTTCTGCAGAATAATTTATCTCATGCTTTTAGCCCTATGGTTTTTTTTTAATACAATAGCCCTCACTATACCAAATCCAGCCTCAGTTTGAACTATTTGGTGAGTTACGCACCCACTTCTCTCTTTCAGTGTATTTTCTTTTTCTTATAGGGCTGGACTTGTACCTACTGAAAAAGCAGAGGGGGTTAGTTTAGCAGAGATTATAAAGAATTGCTATTAGACCAGTGAATAATCAAGATGATTAAAGTTAATATAATAATTAACCAAATTTGCAGCAGTCTCAAGGAATGTGCGAGGGCTAATTTCTACAAAGACCCATTCAAATTTGTAAAGAAGTTAAACACCAGTGAGAAGAATGGCACTCTAAAAGCATCTAGGGTTGAGCTAGAGAGATATTTGGAGGACACGCATACTGATGCAAAAAGGCATGAACCTATGTCAATTCCATCACATACCACCCATCAACCCACCAGAATACCAAATGGAGGTCTGTGGACCTAAGTGGAATGAGGTAGAGCAGGCTGTGAGAAAGGTGGTCAGCAAAGAAATCTGTAGTAGAGGCAAAGGCTGCCCTTCAAATTGGGGATATCGTGGGACATGTACAGCATGGAAGAGGGGGTTTTGGGCTCAGTTTAGCTCCTCTTAAATGGCACAAGGCAGGCCCAGATCAAATGAGGAATCTGGTAGTCAACAAGGTGCGAAATCAGGAGGAGAGGATGAGGTGTATGAAGGCCATTTCCCAGGCCAAGTAGGGAGAATGGATGAGATGGGAAAGTGTGGAACAACGCAAGATGGGCTGGCATGACCTTTGGTCAATGGAAGAGAGTAGGATCAGTTTCCTTATAAGGTCAACATATGATGTTCTCCCATCACCGCAGAACCTAAACCTTTGGGAAGGAGAGGATCCCTTTTGTCCTTTGTGTTCATCACCTGCCACATTAAGGCACATTTTGACAGGATGTAAAGTGGCTCTTAGCCAAGGTCGGTTCACTTGGCACCATGACCAAGTACTGCGATGTTTGACTTTAGCATTGGAAGGCAAGCATAGTATGACCAATAAGTTGCCGCCTTGTCTAGCAGCATTATACGCAGAAAACAATATTTCTCTGTCCAGGCGAGCAACCACCAAGAAAACGTGTTAACACCTATCGGACTTTCGGTTCTTCGGACCGCGAGACTGAACGCTGCGTTTTTTTTTTTTTTTTTTTAACAAGTGGGTAAAAGAGTGGAATAAAAATAGAAGGAAACGGTTTAAGGAGGAAACCCGGGCGGAGGAAGGAGTTTTGGCGTGCTAGGGAGCCTATCTTCGGGCTTTCCAGCCACCACCACCAGGCTGGCTTCAGCCTTCAGGCTTTCAATCGCTACCACCAGGCCGGTTTCAGGCTTCCAGTCACCACCATCGGGCCGGTTTTCAAGCTTTCAGCCACCACCGGTTTGGTGTGCTAGCAAGCCTAGCGTCAGGCTTTCTAGCCACCACCACCAGGCCGGCTTCAGCCTCCAGGCTTTCAGTCGCTACCACCAGGCGGGTTTCAAGTTTCCAGCCACCACCATCGGTCCGGTTTCAAGTTTCCAGCCACTACCATCGGGCCGGTTTTCAAGCTTTCAGCTACCACCATCTGGACAGTTTTCAGGTTTTCCAGCTTCTAAGGTTAGCGAACATGGCTCCCCCAAAGTTGAGGAACACAGAAGAGGAATATGCAACCATTATTCATGTAAATGAACTGTTACAACAGAAAAAAGATATGTTCATGGCTCTGTTACATCAGCAGAAGGAAATGTTCAAGTATTTTGTTTAAATTATTATGGACTCAGTGAACACCAGAATGGATAACGTTTTTAAAGAATTACAAGAGCTAAAAGCAAGTTTACAATACACACAGAAGGATGTAGATGAACTTAAAGTCACTCAAGCTAAACAGTTTGAGCATGGAAAAATCACAGAAACTGATTTAGGGAAAATCTATGAGAGTCTACAAGTGTGTGAAAAATAAGAACATCTGGAAAGTCGATCAAGAAAAAATAATATTGTGATTGATGGAGTTGCTGAATCCACTGGTGAATCCTGGGCAGACTCTGAAGAAAAAAGTGAAGGACATTTTTATGCAAAAACTACAACTACAAAGAGACATGGAGATGGAGCCATTGTACACCGTATAGGAAAGCCTGATGCTGCTAGAAATAGACCGAGATCTATGGTTGTTAAATTTTTGAACTTCATGGACAAAGCTGCTGTCATGCAAAGAGTTAAGAATCTCAAGGGCGCAACAATTTTCATCAATGACGACTACACGGATGCTGTGCAGCTAAAAAGAAAGGAATTGATGCCGAAGTTAAAAGAAGCACGGGATAAAGGTGACATTACCTACCTCAGACACGACAAACTTATTATTCACTCCCGCACTAGCACCCCTGAGTAACTTCTGCGCAACTCTGAAGGTATGATAGCACATAAAACTCATGTACTCATTACCAAGAAAAGGTTTAAGACTAGCACATATTAATATAAACAGTCTCAGGAATAAAATTAACGAAGTTGCTGAACTGCTAAATGAGTTTAAAATACACATTCTTGCTATCTCAGAGACCCACTTGGACTCATCTTTTGATGACACAGAACTATTTATTGAAGGTTACAACATATACAGAAATGACAGAAATGGTTTTGGTGGTGGAGTTGCTTTTTATATTCAGAATTACTTACCAGTAAAAATAAGAACTGATATAATGAGTTTTAACATCAAAATATTATGGTTGCAAATGCATCTACCTCATCGAAAGTCGATTCTTCTGTGTTGCTGTTACCGGTCACCATGTGCTAATTGTGAATATCTTGACACCATGTGTAAAATGTTGGATATAAATACTAATGTAAGTCAGGACGTATATTTCATGGGTGACTTGAACATTAACTGTTTGCTAAAGATTGCCACTTGAAAACTGTTAACTACTGCAAATGCATGTGGACTTACTCAATTGATAAATAAGCCAACAAGAATATGTTTCAAGAACGATGGCTCTAGAACATCTACTTGTATAGATCATATTTTTACAAGCCGTCCTGAACTACGTATGTAAAAAGGTACTGTCTATTCCCACTGGTTGCAGTGATCATAATTTGATAATTTCTGTGACCAAGCTGAGTGGATCAGGAACTGCAGTCTTATTTAAAAGATCTTTTAAGTTGTTTAAAAATGACAAGTTTATTGAAGATGTTCAAGCTATATGCTGGTCTGATGTGTTGGCTGAGTAATCCAGAAACTGCTCTATTTAAATTTAACAAGGAATTCTTGTCATTGATTGATAAACATACACCTTTAAAGAAGTTTACTGTCAGAAACAATGTCACACCTTGGTTGGATGATGAACTGAAAGATTCTATGAAAATAACATGTCAAATGAAAAGAACAGCAGTTACTGCAGGAAATAAATGTGATTGGGACGTATATCGTAAAATGAGAAATTCTGTTACTAAACTTAATAAAAAGAAGAAGAAAATCTATTTTGATAATCATGTTAAAAACATAAGTAATGATAATAGGAAGTTATGGAATGTTTTAAATCAATTGACTGGTAAGAAAAATAAAATAAATCCATCTTTTTTAGAAACAGGGGATAAACTCATAACTAATCCAATGTATATTGCAAACCATCTTAATGATTATTTTATTTAAAAAAAAGTAAAATAGATAAACTAAGAGAAAATATGCCTAATCTAAGTAATGGTATATATTAATAAGAAATGAATTGATGAAAAATAAAAACTTTTGAAAAGGTTTAAACTACAAAGTGTAAATATAGATCAAGTAAAGAATCTTTTAGAAACCTGCAAAAACAAACCACCGGGTGTCGATGATCTTGACAGCAGGCTTCTGAAACTAGCTGCTGATTTTATTGCCCCTGCTCTAACCCATATTATTAACCTTAGTTTTAGCTGCTGTACCTGCCCACAGGCATGGAAGCAGGCTAAAATAGTTCCCTAATAGCCCAAAGCTAAAAAAAAACTGCCTTTCTCTGGTTCCAACAGTCACCCGCTGGCTGCCCGATAACTATATTACCTGTCTAAAATACAGGAGTCTATAGCATATGATCCAATTAATAATTATTTTTATACTAATGATTTATTAACAGATGTTCAGCATGCATACAGAAAAAGTCACTCCACTGCCACTGCACTGACTCTGATGATTGGCTTAGAGACACTGAAAAGAAAAATATTACAGGTGTTGTATTTTTAGATTTTTCTGCTGCTTTTGACATCATAGATCACAACCTGCTATTAACAAAATTATCCTGTTACGATTTTGAGCAATCTGCAATCGCATGGATGTACAGTTACTTGTCAAATAGAACACAGTGTTCCCTTTCGTAGTCACTTCGAGTTACGTCAGAAGTGACGGAGATTGGGGGATTTCGCATAGAAAGCCAATCCTCTTCGAGTATTTAAACACGAGCCAATGGCATGCAATGCCTTGGGGCTGCGGAAATTTGCATAGCGTACTCCGCCCTACTCCGTGAGTATAAAAGGAGGAAGTGAACGCAACCGCAGTATGTTTTCGCTTCGGAGCCAAGAGAACCTCTTCACTCCTAAAAGCTGATTCAAGACTCTTCGAGAACGAGCGTCCTCTTCAGTGTTGGTGTGACGGCGGTACCCAGCGAGATTCTGCATCGCCTGCGATCTGAGCAGTGGTCTGCCAGACTTTGCACTTCTCCCTGGTAGCCTCAGCGCTGAAAGAGTGAATTTCTCCTTTCTCATAAAAGTGAAAGAGCTGCACGTGGCACGTCTTTTTAAAGATGGTTCGCCCGTGTCCTTCTGGATGTGGTAGATTTCTGTCATCATCTGATGGTCACGAACGCTGCTTTGTATGCCTGGGCATTCAGCATGCAGCAGCAGCGTTCATGGATGACTCATGTTCCTTCTGTGGGAGCATGACCATATCCACACTGAGGTCGAGGCTCAATGATCTCACTAGAGTGAGAGCCCCGGTCCCCCCTACTCGATCGGCTTCCTTCACGAAAGGGGGCCCGTCGACCCGGGGACCCGGCGATCTAACGGTGACGGTGTGGGATAAAGCCCCGACGATTCCTCGGGCCACACCTCCCGCCTCAGTGCGTGAGCCAGCGAGCGCCAGCTCGATTCAGTCGGCTGTCTCTTCGGCGGCGCCGGCTGCTTCTAGCAGCGCTCCAGATGATGATGTGATGTCTATCACTGCATCACTAGGCGGGCTTGAGTCCTCGGGAGAGGAAGATGCGGCTGTGTTGCCCCCTTCGGGAGTGCCAGCGTTGCCCGTGTCAGATCCCGAGCTGACGGCCATGCTGTCTCGAGCCGCTGGGAGTATCGGGCTAGAATGGAAACCTCCATCCTGCCCCGATCTCTCGCGGATGGATAATTGGTATCTGGACAAAGCTGCCGCCGCAAGGCCACGGCCAACTCCAATACCTTTTTTCCCCGAGCTGCATGCAGAGTTATCGCGCTCTTGGGGGGCTCCTTTGTCCACTCGAGAGCGCGATCTCTCCCCCGCCTTTCCCCCCCTCGACGGTGGGGCCGCCCGTGGGTACACTGGGATGCCCCCGGTGGAGCGCTCTGTTGCGATGCAGCTGTGTCCACAGAGCGCCTCCACCCGTGGTCCTCCTAAGCACCCATCCAAAGCCTGTGGGTTCTCGTCTGCTATGGCGGCGCGATCCTATAGAGCGGCGGGACAGGCGGCCTCCGCTTTGCATGCGATGAGCACTTTGCAGGTCTTCCAAGCGAAGATGCTCAGAGACATGCACGAGGGCGGGACTGACACGACGGCATTTAAAGATTTGCGGTCCGCCACTGACCTTGCTCTCCGGGCAACGAAAGTGGCCGCTCGCGCCGTCGGTCAGGTGATGGCCACTTGTGTGGTTCAGGAGCGCCATCTCTGGCTCAACCTGGCAGATACGCGGAGCGCTGAGCGGACTCGTCTGCTCGACGCTCCGCTCTCCCAGGTTGGCCTTTTCGGCGGTGCGGTCGAGGACTTCGCCCAGCAGTTCTCCACCGCCCAGAAGCAGACGGAGGCCATCAAACATCCTGCCCCGGCGACCAGCTGCTGCCTCCACCCAGTCATCGGCGCAGGTGCCTCCCTCTGCTCGCCGCCGAGGACGCCCCCCTGCGGCTCCCCTCCCTCGCCCGGCCCAGCAGCAGCCTTCACCCGGGCCCCGGCGTCGAGGAGCCGCAGGCCGGCGTCACAGCCCCCTCAGGCCGCTCGCCCCGCTAAACGCCAGGCCAAGCGAAGATCCTGACACGGGCCGCTCAGTGACGATCTCGAGTCTTTCACAGGAGGCGGTAGCGGCCCCCTCCTTCCCCCGGTGGAGGGCCGGGGGAGAATCTTTTGTTCTCAGCTCCCCGCTGCTCACCCACGGGTGGGCAGCACCCTGAACTGGTTAAAGAAAGACTTGACATCCTCACTGAGCTCACAGACTGGAGTGGGTGCGCTCGATGCCCCCGTGCGTCAGCCCACACACTCCTCTCTGTCTCTGAGGGCGCGGAAGGGTGCGTGTGTCGCTCCCGGGCTACGCCAATCCCTTCCCCCTCTATCGCCAGACCCCCGGCAGAACAGACCCCCGTGGAAGGCTCCGCTTTCCCTGGTCCCTTCTGTCGGGGAGCGGGCTTCGACGCATCCGAGCGAGGTAACTCCTGCACGCGTGCCAGTCGACCCGCACCGCTGCCCCTCCGGGGGGACGTCTGTGGTTCACATGACCCCGTTGGCTCACTTCCTGGAAGCCTGGCTAGCGCTTCCCGGGGTATCCCGCTGGGTCATCAGAACGATCAGATTCGGCTACGCGATTCAGTTCGCACGGTCTCCTCCCCGCTTCTGGGGAGTTCGCTCCACGATGGTCGGTGGCATGCCCCAGTCTTGAGAGCGGAGATTGCGACCCTGCTGGCGAAGGGTGCAATCGAGACGGTCCCTCCAGCCGAGGTGAGGTCCGGGTTTTACAGCCCCTACTTCATTGTCCCCAAAAGACCGGTGGGTACGGCCGATCCTGGACCTGCGCATTTTGAACCGTTCTCTCCATCGACTACCGTTCAAAATGCTCACGGCCAAACGCATTTTCGAATGTGTTCGTATCAGGATTGGTTTGCAGCGATCGACCTGAAGGACGCGTACTTCCATGTCTCCATTCTCCCTCGACACAGACCGTTTCTTCGGTTTGCCTTCGAGGGCCAGGCATACCAGTACGCCGTTCTCCCATTCGGTTAGCTCTGTCCCTCACGTCTTCACGAAGATCGTCGAGGCAGCCCTTGTTCCCCTTCGCGAACACGGGGTTCGCATCCTGAATTATCTCGACGACTGGCTGATACTAGCACACTCTCGAGCTCAGGTTTGCGAACACAGAGACCTGTGCTCCGGCACCTAGCCCGTCTGGGCCTTCGGGTCAACCGGGAAAAGAGCAAACTTTGCCCTGTGCAGAGGATCTCTTTTCTCGGCATGGAGATAGACTCGGTCGCCATGTCCGCGCAGCTCACGAACGAGCGCCGCATTCACTGCTGGCTTGCCTTCGACAGTTCGAGGCAAGAGTGCGGTTCCACTGAAACTATTTCAGAGGCTCCTGGGGCATATGGCATCCGCGGCCGCGGCAACGCCGCTCGGTTTGCTTCATATGAGACCGCCTTCAGCTGTGGCTTCGCGATCGAGTCCGAGGTGGGCATGGCATCGCGTTCGCTCGAGTTCCAGTGACTCCAGCGTGCCGCCGAACCTTCTTCCCGTGGTCGAACCTCAGCTTTTTACGGACCGGCGTCCCTATTCAGCGAGTTTCCAGGCATCTCGTTGTCTCCACGGATGCGTCTACCACGGGTTGGGGTGCCATGTGCAATGGGCATGCAGCCGCCGGTTCCTGGACAGGAGCCCAGCGCCTCATGCACATCAATTGCCTCGAGCTGTTGGCAGTACGGCTCGCCCTGCACCGCTTCCGAGCGTTGCTCAAGGGCCAGCATGTGCTTGTCCGCTCAGACAACACTACGGGCAGTAGCGTACATCAACCACCAGGGGGGTCTACGCTCGCGCCAGTTGTCGCAGCTCGCCCGCCACCTCTTGATATGGAGTCAGAAGCACCTGAGGTCCCTTCGTGCAGTTTACATTCCTGGAGACCGGAACTGGGCAGCCGACGAGCTGTCCCGGGCCCGTCCCATCTCCGGCGAATGGCGACTCCATCCCCAGTCGGTCCAGCTGATTTGGGACCAGTTCGGGGAGGCACAGATAGACCTGTTCGCCTCTCGGGACTCGTCCCACTGCGCCCAGTTTTATTCTCTGACCCGCGGCACTCTCGGCTCGGATCACTGCATGAAAAGTGGGATTTTCGTCAGTAAGCGGCACTGTAGATTGTCGTGGAAGTTCAGGTTTACGACTGCACACGGCAATTTACAGGTAACACTCAAAACTGCTGTGAATTGCCGGAAATTGACGTGGGCCTTGCTTGGCAGTTGTCCCCCCATTGTCCCCCCTTCTCCTAAATCTAGAGGAGGCTTTGACATGTAAATGAAAATGCTGTGAGCTATACACATGCAAATAAGGGTAGGGGAGTTTCACCCCAGGTAACATTTTTCTGAAAGGTATAACTTCATTCTAAGACAAGATCAGGCTCAGTATAACCTAATTGCTGTGTTTTTTTTGTTTTTTGTTTTTTTAACATTGCACATAATGCACAACAATTACAACAATAACATGACATCCAAAAAGATAACAATCAACAAATAATAATTTCACAATAAATAAGAAACAAATAAAAATAGGACAGAATTGAACAAATGAAATAAAAACAGGAAAGGGACTATCTCTATTGTGTATAATATTATGATTTAAGAGAAAGTTAGAAACCAGTAATTTGTACTATTTAAAGAAAGAAAATTAGCTTCAATTAGCTTCAATATTCTTTAGCAAATACAATTGTATCACTACATTTTTATCGATACATTTGAGAGACAGAATATACTGAAAACTAAAAATTAGACCAAAAAAAAAAAAAAACTTCAAACAAGGTTTAGAATTATTCATTTTACTCTTATAATATGAAATTTTCCTAATAAAATTATAAGATTCATCATAACATTTACGGAAGCAGTTTTCAAAATATATGATAACATCTTTGATGTTAATTCACAGTTATAAACAGATGTTTTTTGTTTTTGTTTTTTCAATTTTTTTGACTGGTTTATTTAATTTAAGTAACCTAATAAAGTTATTTATTTATGCATATATGTATTTTTACATTTCATGGTAGCCTATTTAGGTATATCCACCTTATTCCTAATTTAAAATGAACTAACAGCAGCAGAAAAGTCAAAGGACAGCCGACGACAGCCTTTCAACCTGAGTCAAAAACCAGTGAACGTAACTCTGATTGGCTGAGGCAGCATATCGTCATAATCCAACCTGTAACGTCAGCCACTCTGATTGGCTGAGGCAACGTGCCAGGCATGTGGCGTGTTTTTTTAAGCAGAAAGTAACTACACAGATATTCAGCCTGCTTCGCCGTCATGATCGCTGGGGAACCCATCTTTTCCTCTAAATTGAAGGTAAGTTCGTCCAGCTTAGTGAATTCTATGTCCATGTCTACTTATAGTTTTTGGTAGTTTAGCGTTTTTGTCTTAAACTTCACAAATCGGCTGTGATTACTGCCGCGAATGTCCAAGGGTGTTAACCTAACGGAACAGTTTTTTGTTTTGCGTTAGCTTGCTGCTCTTAATTCTTTTTTTTGTTTCATTTCAATTTGAACAAATTTGGGACACTAAACTGTACGTTGGGTTGCACGTTGTTATCTGGCTGCAAGTTAGCTACCATTCTTTGATAGTAATCAAACTAACTCATTTACTCTGAATATCGTCAGAAATTATGAAAAAATAATAAGTGCCAGGGTCCTAAAACAAAGCGCGTAATGTGCTTGTATGCTCTAGTGTAGGCTATCCTTGTTTGTAAAATTGCATCACTTTGTGTGATGAGTGAAATCTTCAGATGTTTGTGATTTGTTTTGTCTCTCAGGGGCTGTTAGGAGTGAGGTGTCCTTCGCTGATGGGAGAAAAAACACCTAAATAAGGTAACGTTACGTGTTGTGATCTCATCCTCTTTTCTTTTGAACAGACCCCAGTCAAATAAAAAGTAAAACTAAACTAATTTGGATTAACGTCTGTGTTTATAGATGACTTTGAGCGTGAGACAGTGGTGAAAACGCCAAAGAGAACTGGAACATGGCATGTTATATTCAGTTATAAATGTTTGACCAAGTTTTTAAATATCTTATAAATCTGTTCAGTTTCATCATTTGATAATAACTTTTAAAACACATTTTTTTGTGGTATAGATGCAGTGACTGAGACTGGGAGATGCAGTGACTGAAACCTGGTGGTAAGTGTTGATCTATTGGCAGTGGAGAAGACACTTTTAATAGACACCTTCTCTCTTGTGAGCTAGCAAACTTTGTTATTCTAATTAGAGCATTGTAAACATCACCAAATGTGTTCGTTTATTTCAGTGTTCCAGAAAAAGGTCCTGAAACTACTGGTCGACATCCGCCATCGCCTGAAGGAAACCAGGTAGTGGATGCAGAAGAAATATTTTTGCTTACAAATGTGGGGACTTGGGGCAGATTGCCTTTGCATACATCTAAATCATTTGTCTTTTTCAACTTTGCAGAAGGGGTCATGAAATTCGGTTCCACAGCCACTGAGGTGTATGTACATCAAGGTGAACCTCAAGCACGCGTCGCAAAGACTTAAATTCACTTCGCCCTGATGAGCCAAGCCTACAGGACTTGAATTAAGAGTTTTAAAGGGATAGTTCACTTTGAAATTATTTTTTGAAATGTTTTGGCTTACGTCAAGGGCATCAGTCAGTCATATAATGGAAGTCTATGGGGATCTCTTAAAAGAGCATGCACAGAGAAGTACAAATTAAACATGATTTAATGAATCATAACTGTAAGTACACCTTGATGGCTTAAGATACGAGACGAGCGGTTTGTGTGAGAAAATGAACAGTGTGTGTGTGTGTATATATATATATATGATCTGCGCATGCGGTGGAAACCGCCAGAAGCGATCTTGCACTGGTACGTCACTCATTGTTTACACAGATTTCGGAAGTTTTACTGTGAAGATCTAAACATATTAAGATGTATTGCATTTTGTGTATATCTATATATATATATATATATATATATATATATATATATACACACACACACACACACACACATTTATACAATATAAATACTGTTTGTTTTCTTTCCCAAAACGCTCATTTCGTGTCTTAGTCAATCATTGTGTACTTAATTTATGAGTCATTAAATCATGTTTAATTTGGTCTTCTTTGTGCATGCTCTTTGAGGTGGTGACCATAGACCTGCATTATATGACTGACAGACAACAACAGTTTGACCTAAAAATATCAAAATTGAAAATACTGTGGAAACAAAACCACCTGCATCTTGGATGCCCTTGAGATAAGATAAAACATATCAAAAATTTATTTCAAAGTGAACCATACCTTTAAATTACATCCTTATTATTCGTTCATAATTCTGGCTCCACTGTACATTGTGTTTGATATATCTGGTGCCCAATTCTGATGCCATTCAGGGCAATTTATTTTTGAATAGAGATGCAATATATTATTGATTTATTTGTATAACTGTAGTGCTGTATGTATGTATGTTGTCCATGTTTCCAGAGGGTGGAGGACATGTTTTCTGTGCTTTGAAAGATGTTCTCCTATGCTGTGTACATAGTTTTGTGTTTGTTCTAATAAAGCTATTTCTTTGAATAAACAGTATGTGGCAAATGTTCCTTTCCTCAATAAATTCATGTCCTTGATGGTAATAATAATTTAGTCCATAGGATAACAATGACATGAATAAACAACATAATAGCATATCATATGAATATGAATATATATATATATATGATTATTATTATTATAATTTTATGTCGGCTGACCAATAGTAACAGATCTGCCAACCAATCACGAGTGATTTTCTTGTTTAAATGTAGTGAATTTCAACCAATACTGAGTGAGGAAATTCAAGCCATTCTCTGGCAAGGCGCGCGCAGTGCTGCTATTCATATGCTAATTAGGGCCATTCGCACCTCCGCGAGCGCTGCATGCATACGTCATGGTTCGTTTCCGTCAATATGTGGCACAGTGGAACGCGACGTTCACAGTCTGTAAATTGTCGTTAACTGCCGAAAATTAGGGAGATTTCCGGCAGTTTACGGGGACGAAAATCCCACTTTTCATGCAGTGGATGCGCTGGCGCACAGCTGGCCA
>NW_024122006.1:683237-792950 GCF_016745375.1 Pimephales promelas | reverse complement strand
GCGTAATGTGCTTGTATGCTCTAGTGTAGGCTATCCTTTTTGTAAAAATTGCATCACTTTGTGTGATGAGTGAAATCTTCAGATGTTTGTGATTTGTTGTCTCTCAGGGGCTGTTAGGAGTGAGGTGTCCTTCGCTGATGGGAGAAAAAACACCTAAATAAGGTAACGTTACGTGTTGTGATCTCATCCTCTTTTCTTTTGAACAGACCCCAGTCAAATAAAAAGTAAAAACTAAACTAATTTGGATTAACGTCTGTGTTTATAGATGACTTTGAGCGTGAGACAGTGGTGAAAACGCCAAAGAGAACTGGAACATGGCATGTTATATTCAGTTATAAATGTTTGACCAAGTTTTTTAAATATCTTATAAATCTGTTCAGTTTCATCATTTGATAATAACTTTTAAACACACATTTTTTTGTGTATTAGATGCAGTGACTGAGACTGGGGAGATGCAGTGACTGAAAACCTGGTGGTAAGTGTTGATCTATTGGCAGTGGAGAAGACACTTTTAATAGACACCTTCTCTCTTGTGAGCTAGCAAAACTTTGTTATTCTAATTAGAGTATTGTAAACATCACCAAATGTGTTCGTTTATTTCAGTGTTCCAGAAAAAGGTCCTGAAACTACTGGTCGACATCCGCCATCGCCTGAAGGAAACCAGGTAGTGGATGCAGAAGAAACATTTTTGCTTACAAATGTGGGGACTTGGGGCAGATTGCCTTTGCATACATCTAAATCATTTGTCTTTTTTCAACTTTGCACAAGGGGTCATGAAATTCGGTTCCACAGCCACTGAGGTGTATGTACATCAAGGTGAACCTCAAGCACGCGTCGCAAAGACTTAAATTCACTTTGCCCTGATGAGCCAAGCCTACAGGACTTGAATTAAGAGTTTTAAAGGATAGTTCACTTTGAAATTATTTTTTGAAATGTTTGGCTTACGTCAAGGGCATCAGTCAGTCATATAATGGAAGTCTATGGGGGATCTCTTAAAAGAGCATGCACAGAGAAGTACAAATTAAACATTATTTAATGAATCATAACTGTAAGTACACCTGATGGCTTAAGATACGAGACGAGCGGTTTGTGTGAGAAAATGAACAGTGTGTGTGTGTGTATATATATATATATGATCTGCGCATGCGGTGGAAACCGCCAGAAGCGATCTTGCACTGGTACGTCACTCATTGTTTACACAGATTTCGGAAGTTTTACTGTGAAGATCTAAACATATTAAGATGTATTGCATTTTGTGTATATCTAAATATATATATATATATATATATATATATATATATATATACACACACACACACACACACACATTTATACAATATAAATACTGTTTGTTTTCTTTCCCAAAACGCTCATTTCGTGTCTTAGTCAATCATTGTGTACTTAATTTATGAGTCATTAAATCATGTTTAATTGGCCTTCTTTGTGCATGCTCTTTGAGGTGGTGACCATAGACCTGCATTATATGACTGACAGACAACAACAGTTTTGACCTAAAAATATCAAAATTGAAAATACTGTGGAAACAAAACCACCTTCATCTTGGATGCCCTTGAGATAGATAAAACATATCAAAAATGTATTTCAAAAGTGAACCATACCTTTAAATTACATCCTTATTTATTCGTTCATAATTCTGGCTCCACTGTACATTGTGTTTGATATATCTGGTGCCCAATTCTGATGCCATTCAGGGCAATTTATTTTTGAATAGAGATGCAATATATTATTGATTTATTTGTATAACTGTAGTGCTGTATGTATGTATGTTGTCCCATGTTTCCAGAGGGTGGAGGACATGTTTTCTGTGCTTTGAAAGATGTTCTCCTATGCTGTGTACATAGTTTTGTGTTTGTTCTAATAAGCTATTTCTTTGAATAAACAGTATGTGGCAAAATGTTCTTTTCCTCAATAAATTCATGTCCTTGATGGTAATAATAATTTAGTCCATAGGATAACAATGACATGAATAAACAACATAATAGCATATCATATGAATATGAATATATATATATATATGATTATTATTATTATAATTTTATGTCGGCTGACCAATAGTAACAGATCTGCCAACCAATCACGAGTGATTTTCTTGTTTAAATGTAGTGAATTTCAACCAATACTGAGTGAGGACATTCAAGCCATTCTCTGGCAAGGCGCGCGCAGTGCTGCTATTCATATGCTAATTAGGGCCATTCGCACCTCCGCGAGCGCTGCATGCATACGTCATGGTTCGTTTCCGTCAATATGTGGCACAGTGGAACGCGACGTTCACAGTCTGTAAATTGTCGTTAACTGCCGAAAATTAGGGAGATTTCCGGCAGTTTACGGGGACGAAAATCCCACTTTTCATGCAGTGGATGCGCTGGCGCACAGCTGGCCACGGGGCCCACGCAAGCATGCGTTTCCCCCAGTGAGCCTCCTTGCACGGGTGTTGTGCAAGATCAAGGAGGACGAGGAGCAGGTCTTGCTGGTAGCCCCCTATTGGCCCACCAAGACATGGTTCTCCGAACTCATGCTCCTCGCGACAGCACCTCCTTGGCCTATTCCTCTGAGACCGGACCTACTCTCTCAGAGACGGGGCACTCTGTGGCACCCTCGTCCCGATCTTTGGAGGCTGCACGTGTGGCTCCTGGACGGGACGAGGCAGGTTTGAGTTCGCTGCCACCTGCGGTGGCGGCAACCATCACTTCCGCAAGAGCGTCGTCCACGAGACACCTTTATGCGTTGAAGTGGAACCTCTTCGTCAATTGGTGTTCTTCTCGCGGAGAAGACCCCCGGAGATGTTCGATCAGTGTCGTGCTTTCCTTCCTGCAAGAGGGGTTGGAGCGCAGGCTGTCGCCCTCCACCCTTAAGGTTTACGTCGCGGCCATTGCCGCTTCTCATGAATCAGTGGAAGGTAAGTCCTTAGGGAAGCACGACCTGGTCATCAGGTTCCTGAGGGGAGCGAGGAGGCTGCATCCGCCTCGTCCTCCCCTCGTACCCTCTTGGGACCTCTCGGTAGTTTTAAGTGCTCTGCAGAGGCATCCCTTTGAGCCTTTGCAATCGGTAGAGTTAAAGTTTCTGTCCATGAAGACAGCACTCTTGGTTGCATTGGCCTCCATCAAGAGGGTGGGGGACCTGCACGCATTCTCCGTTGACAAAGCGTGCCTGGAGTTCGGGCCGGCTTACTCTCACGTGATCCTGAGACCCCGGCCTGGATATGTGCCCAAGGTTCCCACCACTCCCTTCCGGGACCAGGTGGTGAACCTGCAAGCGCTGCCCCCGGAGGAGGCAGACCCAGCCTTGGCACTGCTCTGTCCGGTACGTGCTCTCCGCACCTATGTCGACAGAACGCAGTGTTTCAGGACCTCAGACCAGCTCTTTGTCTGTCATGGAGGGAGCCAGAAGGGAAGGGCTCTCTCAAAGCAACGGCTGTCCCACTGGATAGTGGATGCCATTGCTTTGTCTTACCAGCAGCAAGGCCTTCCGTGCCCCCTTGGTGTGACGGCCCATTCCACTCGGAGTGTAGCCTCCTCTTGGGCTTTAGCGCACGGCGCCTCGCTAACAGACATCTGCAGAGCTGCAGGCTAGGCGACACCCAACACCTTCGCCAGATTCTATAATCTGCGAATTGAGCCGGTATCCTCTCACGTACTCGTTTCGGCCAGTTCTGGATCCACTCAGGTGTCTTCGCTTGCTCGCCACTCCACTCCCCGGACTGGATAAGTGCGATATTTCCTCAGTTCTTCCATTGAAGTCTTGAGTCCTCCAGCACCGACGATGCGGGCACCACTGCTGTTGCTCTGGATGCTGGCTAGGTGCCTCCATGCGCACGGTTCCCCTTGGTAACCGTCTCATGTGTATTATCCACTGTAAGCCTCTCTGAGCATGTGTCTTCCCTTGGCAAGCCATCTGCCACCCCTGGAGTTGAAATTAGTAGCCACCTGCGGTTGGTGCTCCAGTGTTCCATATGCGTTCCTATGTGGCCATATGTGTATTCGTAAGTCCTCCCTTCGGTAGGCAGCTGGTAGCATGTCCCTTCCGGGATATGTTTCCCAGTGTACCTTGGTAATCCTGTGTCAAAGTCGGATCCCCCCCAAAAAAAAAAAAAAAAAAAAGAGGTAAGGCTCGGGGGTCCAGACTTTCGCAGGGCACTGGAAGACAGCTTGAAGATGGCGTGATGGCACAGACCCCCAATCTCCGTCACTTCTGACGTAACTCGAAGTCACTACGAAAGGGAACGTCTCGGTTACGTATGTAACCCTCGTTCCCTGAGTAGGGAACGGAGACGTTACGTCTCCCTGCCACTTCTGCTGTATCGCTGGGTAAATGCCGAGTTCAGTCTTGGCTCCTCAGCGAAGACATACTGCGGTTGCGTTCACTTCCTCCTTTTATACTCACGGAGTAGGGCGGAGTACGCTATGCAAATTTCCGCAGCCCCAAGGCATTGCATGCCATTGGCTCGTGTTTAAATACTCGAAGAGGATTGGCTTTCTATGCGAAATCCCCCAATCTCCGTCACTTCTGACGTAACGTCTCCGTTCCCTACTCAGGGAACGAGGGTTACATACGTAACCGAGACGTTTTTTTTAATGGTAGTCGCTCAGGTATCAGAAATATTACATGTGGAGTACCGCAAGGTAGTTGTCTGGGTCCATTATTATTTAATATTTTTACTAATGATTTACCATATATTTTACATAAGGCTAACATTGTCATTTATGCTGACGATTCAACTATATATACTGTACATCAGCAAGTACACAATTGGAATTAAAAACGAATTAGAATTACAATATGTAGTAGATTGGGTCAAATTAAATAAACTGGCATTAAATACTGTAAAAACTAACTGCATGATTTTAGGTTCAAATTATAATATTAATCAGAATCCTGTAATTAATATTAAGATTAACAATGCAGTTATTGAACAGGTGCATGAGACCAGACTGCTGGGTGTAATAGTTGACTCTAGATTATCATGGAAAAAACATATTAGTAATATTATTGCAAAAATGGGAAGAGGTATATCCATTATGAGAAGACATGCAAATGTCTTAACTTCAAATATTAGAAATTATGCGATGAAAGCACTAATATTGACATACCTCGACTATTGCCCAGCAGTTTGGTCAAATGCCACTGGGGAATATATGAATAAATTACAACTTATACAGAATAGAGCTGCTCGTGTAGCACTCAGGTGCAGATATAGGAGAAATATACAACGCATTCGCAAAAATACTTTAACGTCATATTATAGAACGCTATATGACAAAACGGCGCTAATATTAATGCACAAAGATCTTAATTGGTTGTTGGTCGAAGACAGATTGTTGTATTCATTGTTAATTTTCATAAGAAATATTTCTAATTCAAAATTTCCTTCTGTTTTGTTTAAGCATCTTTCTTTTAGTGTAGAAAAGTACAGTACTAGACATGCAACTAAAGGTAATTTCAATTTACCCATAGTAAGAACAAATGCCATAAAAAATACTGTTGTGTTTTGAGGTATGAAAGAATGGAATAATTTGCCAAAACATATCCTGCTTACTAATGATGTCAATAAATTTAAATTATATGTAAAACAGCATCTATCAATATAATATGACTGAATGTTTATATTTATTTATATATGTGTGCGAATATGTATGTATATGTGTAGGTATGTTTAGGTGTAAGTGTAGAATGTGTTTTTTATGAGGGTACATATGTATGTCGATATGTGTATATACTGTATATGTATTTGTATATGTGTGTGTGTGTTTTCTTTTCTTTTCATTTATTTGTTGTATTCTTTGTTTTGTTTTTAATGTACATATTTTTCAGGACCCCAGGAAGAATAGCTGCAGCATAGCTGTAGCTAATGGGGATCCTTTCAATAAAAAATCAAACTAACCAATTCTCACCCAGGAAAACTGGAAGCTGCTAGCTAGAGACTGGAAGATGCTGGCTGATCTTGATCAACGGCTTATTTTTTCACCTGAGATTGCCACCACTAACCTACGACCAGATATTGTTTTGTGGTCTGGATCAGCATGCATTGTTCAACTGATAGAGTGCCATGAGGCATATGAGAGGAAGAAACTGCGATATGCTCATCTGGCATCTGAAGCAGAACAGCGAGTCTGGTCGGGAAGTTCGGTCTGGGCTCGATCCATTGAGGAGTAATTATGATCAGGCAAAAAATGAACGGGCCAATCAAATTTCCAGGGCGGACTTTATACGATGATGGACAGATGATCTGCAGGGACGTAATCATGACGTTATCAAAGAGCGCTTAACTGTCTTCCCTCAGAGATGACTGCAGCGGGAGAATTGAGATGTATAGATTTCGCTGTCGTGTCTGTTGTGAAATAAATCGACAGCGCATTCATTTTAATAGACAAACAGAGAACCGCAATCAAGCCATTTGTCGATTGGAAAGATATTTTTGCCGTCCTTCCTACATGATTCGGCAAAAGTGTAACTTATCAGCTGGCTCTGACGGTCGCTAAGAACATGGGACGTAATGAAAAGCCTGTGGTCGTTGTGGTTTCTCCTTTGGTGGCACTCATGGAGAAGTAAGTAAAAGAAGCAACACTCATTATTTAACTTCTAAAATAAATAAAGTAGGTATACGTTCTGTATTTGAAAACGTCTCAGGTTACGACTGTAACCTATGTTCCCTGAGAACAGGGAACGAGACAATACGTCGAATGACGCAATGGGGAACGCCTCAGGCGTGACAGGTGTCTGAAATCAAATATCAACTCACAGTGATCAGGTTGACCGGCGACAGCCCGTGCATCATCAGCTTGAATGATGAGCGCGTCAATCTGGATGTATAAGAAGGGCGCCTTGAAACCGTGACAACATCCTATCGTCTGAAGGGACTGTTGCAGGCAGGCCCCGAGGCATGGCAACGAGACGTATTGTCTCGTTCCCTGTTCTCAGGGAACATAGGTTACAGTCGTAACCTGAGACGTTCCCTTTCGAAGGGAACTCAACAATACGTCGAATGACGCAATGGGGAACGAAATACCCACTCCGCCATGCTGAGGGGAGTGCATGCCGAAAAGGCAGTGACAACTGTCAGAACTAGTAATTCCAAGGAACACTGAAACCACTCACCCTATGTTACATCGGGCTGTCAGTGACAGCACTCCCTACCGGTCATAGCCCAAGCTAATGAACCAAGAAAAACCAGAACGTAATAACGTGGGTAAATCGGGGCCAGCTCAAAGGCTTTAGGACCACAACTTAAAAATAGAAGGGGTCCCTTCTAGGGAGTTTGGCTAGGGGGCCAAAGGGACCCCCAGCCAGTCACTATTCAGGAGAACACTCCTCCTGAAATGCCCCCAGGCTGGCCTGGTGATCTGTACTAAGACACACAGTCTGGCCATAGCCTGTCCGTCCAAGACAGAGCCTCTGGAAATTGCCTAGGAAAGGCATTCAAAAACTGAAGGCCCGCGAAGCTGGCAGAAACCATCAAGTTTCGGATCACAGAGACGGGATCCTCCGGAGAGTGTGACTCAACCTCAAAACAACGGGAATCGTACACTCAATCCACGAGTTTCCACCCAGTGCTCGCTTTGAGCACTGAGGAAGTAAGAGAGGGATCAAAATCGGGAAGGTCAATGAGACCTAAGACCTGATGACCCCCTGTGTGGGGAGCTCTGAAACATGAGGGCTCATGTCAGGAAGGCCGTACACTGTGCGCCCTGAAACCCAACGACCACAGCATGTGGAAGCTCATCCTTCAGGAAAGCCAGAGGCTAGAAACCTGACAGACCCACAATATGGGGCTACCTCGAAACAGGTCTAATGAGACCTAAAACCACCAGTTGTGGGAGATAGCTTGAACAAGGGAAGTGCCTGTCGTAATGTATTGCGACAAAGACACATCTAGAGTGGGACCCAAAGTGAAGAACCGGAGTCTGAACCACATAAGAAGGGACCGAAGCATACTGCGCGTGACCCTCACCATAAGAAATGGATTTTAAAAAGTGCACAAGACATCTCGTCGGGTGACTTACCACAATAATAGGTGAAGTATGGGTTTGTGTACTTCACTCTGAATTCAGGAAGGCCTGTTGAGGCCTGTAACCTGGCGACCACAGTGTGTGGGAGCTCATGGCCAGGAAGGCCTGGTAAAGGCCTGTAACCTGGCGACCACAGTATGCGGGAGCTCGTAACCTGGTGACCACAGTATGTGGGAGCTCATAACCAGGAAGGCCTAGTGAGGCCTGTAACCTGGCGACCACAGTGTGTGGGAGCTCGTGACCAGGAAGGCCTGGTAAGGCCTGTAACCTGGCGACCACATCCGGTGGCAGCTCATACTCAGGAAGGTCAGGGAGACCCAGCCTGGTGTACCTGAAAAACCACACCAAGTGGGAGCTACTTCCAGAAGTTAGCTCTTAAGAACTCTTAAAGTGGGACCCGAGGAAAGACCGGGGTCTGAGCCACATAAGAAGGGACCGAAGCATACCGCGCGTGACCCTCACCATAAGGAATGGATTTTAAAAAGTGCACAAGACATCTCGTCGGGTGACTTACCACAATAATAGGTGAAGTATGGGTTTGTGTACTTCACTCTGAATTCAGGAAGGCCTGGTGAGGCCTGTAACCCAGCAACCACAATATGTGGGAGCTCATAACCAGGAAGGCCTGTTAAGGCCTGTAACCTGCCGACCACAGTGTGTGGGAGCTCATGACCAGGAAGGCCTGTTAAGGCCTGTAACCTGGCGCCTAACACCCGATAGTCCCAATGCATGGGGAGCTCACATTCAGGAAGGCCGCTGAGGCCTGCAGCCTGACATGTGAAGACTCACCACTACAACTTAGCGACCACGAAAAGTGGGGGTTTCACATTCAGGAAGGCCTGGTGAAGCCTGCAACCTGACATGTGACAACTCATAACCAGGAAGGCCAATGAAGACTGGTGACCACAGAGTGGGAGCAAAGTGCTCAGGAAAGGTGGTGAGGCTGTATTCTGGCTACCGCAGCATGTGGGAGCACACATTCAGGAAGGCTGGGTGAGGCCTGTAAACTGACTACCACAGTATGTGGGAACTCATAACCAGGAAGGCCTGGTGAGGCCTGTAACCTGGCGACCACAATGTGTGGGAGCTCATAACCAGGAAGGCCTGGTGAGGCCTGTAACCTGGCGACCACAGTATGTGGGAGCTCATAACCAGGAAGGCCTGGTGAGGCCTGTAACCTGGCGACCACAATGTGTGGGAGCTCATAACCAGGAAGGCCTGGTGAGGCCTTTAACCTGGCGACCACAGTATGTGAGAGCTCGTATCCTGGTGACCACAGTATGTGGGAGCTCATAACCAGGAAGGCCTGGTGAAGCCTGTAACCCAGCGACCACAGCATGTGGGAGCTCATAACCAGGAAGGCCTGGTGAGGCCTGTAACCTGGCGACCACAATAAGTGGGAGCTCATAACCAGGAAGGCCTGGTGAGGCCTGTAACCTGGCGACCACAATAAGTGGGAGATCATAACCAGGAAGGCCTGGTGAGGCCTGTAACCCGGCAACCACAGTATGTGGGAACTATAACCAGGAAGGCCCCCTTTGAGGCCTGTAACGTAGCGACCACAATGTGTGGGAGCTCATAACCAGGAAGGCCTACTGAGGCCTGTAACCTGGCGACCACAGTATGTGGGAGCTCATAACCAGGAAGGCCTGGTGAGGCCTGTAACCTGGCGACCACAGTATGTGGGAGCTCATAACCAGGAAGGCCTGGTGAGGCCTGTAACCTGGCGACCACAGTATGTGGGAGCTCATAACCAGGAAGGCCTGGTGAGGCCTGTAACCTGGCGACCACAATAAGTGGGAGATCATAACCAGGAAGGCCTGGTGAGGCCTGTAACCCGGCAACCACAGTATGTGGGAACTATAACCAGGAAGGCCCCCTTTGAGGCCTGTAACGTAGCGACCACAATGTGTGGGAGCTCATAACCAGGAAGGCCTATTGAGGCCTGTAACCTGGCGACCACAGTATGTGGGAGCTCATAACCAGGAAGGCCTGGTGAGGCCTGTAACCTGGCGACCACAGTATGTGGGAGCTCATAACCAGGAAGGCCTGGTGAGGCCTGTAACCTGGCGACCACAGTATGTGGGAGCTCATAACCAGGAAGGCCTGGTGAGGCTTGTAACCTGGCGAACACAGTATATGGGAGCTCATAACCAGGAAGGCCTGGTGAGGCCTTTAACCTGGCGACCACAGTATGTGGGAGCTCATAACCAGGAAGGCCTGGTGAAGCCTGTAACCCAGCGACCACAGCATGTGGGAGCTCATAACCAGGAAGGCCTGGTGAGGCCTGTAACCTGGCGACCACAATCAGTGGGAGCTCATAACCAGGAAGGCCTGGTGAGGCCTGTAACCCGGCAACCACAGTATGTGGGAGCTCCCACAGATGTCTCTCCGTGGCCACCATAGCACTGACGGAACAGCAGATTGCTTGGTGGCCCGGAGTCCCGCAGCAGATCAGTCTGGTAGGCCTGAGGACCACAAGGGCGTGCAGAACCGCACCTGCCTGACCTGCTGCCGTGTACGCTCTGTCATTCAAGCATGAAGATGTCTTGAGCAGCTTGGATGACAGGGTCAGAGCTCTTAGTGAAGAGGACCAACCAGAGACGAGATAGTTAGCCAACGTCTCGTCCACTGGCGGCATCGACACATATCCGTGCTCCACGGCTCCCTCCACAGCAGCGAAACTAGCCCGCTGATGCAGATAGAGACGTGAGGAGAACGGATTCTTCCATACCCTCTCAATCCCAGCGTGGAGATCAGAAAGGAATGGAAGGCTCATCCGGGCTGGTGGCTTATGGGTGGGGAGGAACCAGCCATCCAAAATACCATGAGCGGGTTCCTCCCAGACGCGCCTCCACTGCAACTGCAATCTGTCTGTGGCGCGCCCCATAATGTCAACCAGCTCAGCGTACACTGGGCAGGAGGGCTGAAATGGTTCGGTCTCAACCAAACTGACATCCTTTTCTATATATATATATATATATATATATATATATATATTACAGCCAACTCCTGCCCTGCCCGAAGAGAACAGTTACAGATTCACCAAAGAGAGAGAGCGCTCATTTTCTCTCTTCTTAGATGTTCAATGTTAATCTGTAACTCACCCTCGTCAGCTGGTAGATCATCCGCGAGGTTAACGCCCCTCTCCCGATAATCTGCCAGCTCCATCTGAAAGCTCCACGAGCTCAACCGCCACTGAGCCTCAGCCCGAGCGGGAACCGGAACCGCGGGGTTCAGATGCCGCGCCCACTTCTCTCGAGAAGTGGGTCAGACGAGAGCAGAGAGTTCTGAAAGGAAAACTCTCAGTCAGTTCGCGTAAAAAACTCCCTCGAGAGCTTCCCGCGAATGCTCTTCTCTCAGGCAGAACACGCACAGATCGTGTGAATCCTCCAGTGTCAAATATCTGGACACAAGTCGGCACACTCGCGCAAAGTGTTTCTCCACGTCTCTGCGCGCTTAATCGTTGATACTATCACACAGACAAACAGTCCCTGAAGACGAAAAGATGTTGTCACGGTTTCAAGGCGCCCTTCTTATACATCCAGATTGACGCGCTCATCATTCAAGCTGATGATGCACGGGCTGTCGCCGGTCAACCTGATCACTGTGAGTTGATATTTGATTTCAGACACCTGTCACGCCTGAGGCGTTCCCCATTGCGTCATTCGACGTATTGTTGAGTTCCCTTCGAAAGGGAACTGCGCTATGCAAAGGAGTTGACTTACTGCGTTGCACTGATTGGTTGCACTGTAGGTCTGATTGTGCAGAGGGTTTTTTTTCCTGGTTCGGTTACGACACGCCTCATAATCAAAGCCCAATGGAGGAGTTTCAGACTCATATTCTCTCTTGAATATGAGTATGACGAAGTCAGGCTACGTTGTCGAGGTTTTTCTGGCACACTCTACAAGCCGGTTCTTCAGAGACGTCGGATTCAGCGGCAAAGAGTTGCGTTGCACAGTAAAGAACTTATCTGAAGCAGCAGAAAGGAGCAGCAATTGGCTGTGGTTGAGACAGCTAGGAAAGATTCTAGCTGGCTGTGTACAGGCCGACATGCTACGGATTCGTAGAATTCTTGAAAACTTGAAGAGTCTGTTGGTTTATTTGTATAAGTTCCTGTGGATATTGCGTGAATGACAAGTGGTTGGGCAGATATTGTGTTTTGCGGTAGATGGTATGCCATACAGAACCGTTGCCACTGAAACTGCTTTAACACATCAGTGGGGCTCGACAGCCTTAGTCAAACGGGTTGGCGCGTATGGTTGGGTTGCGGAGAGATTGTGATTAGGTCTCAGCAGCAGGAGAGATGTAGAGGTCAGTAAGCTGGGCTGAGCTGTGTGGGGGTCGGAGGGGGACGCCAGAGTCACTGTCGAGCCCTCTTGAGGTGTTGTGGGCTAGTCGACGAAACACTGAGGACGGAAAGTGCCCACTTGAAGACCGTAGATGTTCCCTACTCGGCTAAATCCAGATGGTTGTCGTCCTGTAGTTGCAGCTGTCACGTGTGCTGATGCACCAAGTACACTGCAGCCGTTAAAGCCGGACAGAAGGGGAGTCACACCACCATCAGCATGAAGTTTTAACATCTACTCTCGTGTAATGGAAATCTAGAGTGATCTGAGGCCCAATATCTGAGTTGCCGCACCTGTGGTGCTGTAAGGGAAGGATGTCAGTCAGTTCTTCTGTTTTCATATTAACAGTCTGTTGAAGCTTCTTGGCTGTCGCTCTGCATGTGTCGTTAGCCGATGATGTCACTCAAAGGCCTGGTTTCGTAGACTGGAATATAGGCTCTGCTGTTTCTCTGCCTCTTCTCTGTTTGGGCTTTTGAAAGATTCTGCCACAGTTTTGCATCTCAGGATTATCTCTTTGTTCTCAGGAAAATTCTCAAGTGAAAGTTTCACCTTTTCCAGCATTAAATCAGTCTTTCACTTTGCTGAGCTTTCAAAAAGTGATCTTTCTTTCAACTTCAGGAGGGGAGCTGAAAGACCATCACCCACTTCTTCTTCTTCTTTCTGCAGTCATATTTGATGAATTTGAATTCCATTTCTGAGGATATTCAGGTCCAGCCCAGGTCAGGCGCTTCTGCTGCTGTTTCTGGTTCAAAATTGGCTTGACCTGAGGAATGCGGCACCTGTAGCCCATTTCCTGCACACACCTGTGCGCGGTGGCTCTGGATGTTTCTAATCCAGACTCAGTCCACTGCTTCCGCAGGTCCCCCAAGGTCTGGAATCGGTCCTTCTCCACAATCTTCCTCTTCTCGTTGTGCAGCGTTTTTGACACACTTTTTCCTTCCCACAGACTTCCCACTGAGGTGCCTTGATACAGCACTCTGGGAAAAGCCTATTTGTTCAGAAATTTCTTTCTGTGTCTTACCCTCTTGCTTGAGGATCTCAATGATGGCCTTCTGGTCAGTAGTCAGGTCGGCAGTCTTGCCCATGATTGCGGTTTTGAGTTATGAAACAGGCTGGCAGTTTTTAAAAAGCCTCAGGAATCTTTTGCAGGTGTTTAGAGTAAATTAGTTTATTCAGATGATTGGGTTAATAGCTTGTTTTGAGAACCTTTTCATGATATGCTAATTTTTTGAGAATTTTGGGTTTTCATGAGCTGTATGCCAAAATCATCAGTATTAAAACAATAAAAGACCTGAAATATTTCAGTTGGTGTGCAATGAATCTAAATATATATGAAAGTTTAATTTTTATCATTACATTATGGAAAATAATGAACTTTTTCACTATATGCTAATTTTTTGAGAAGGACCTGTATATGGCAGGTTATATCCAGCATTGTCTGTTTTGAAACCAGCGAAAATTGCAGGTTAGTATAGAGCCGGTGTCGAAATATCAGTTTACATTTCCAGACATTAATTGTGCCATTAATTGTAATAATCCAGTGACATTTTTGAATGCACAAGGATTCAACACAGAGGTTGGATCTCACCATCATCTGAAAGTGCATCTGAAATTATATGAAGAAACAGAAAAAACAGAGACTAAGACCAGAAGAACTGCGGCAACGTTTCCAAAGACGCTTGAAAAATCCCGCAAAACTAAAAACTATGTGCAATACCTGGACAAAAGCTGTTTTAAAGGGTACTAAACACCTATTGATTTGATTTAGTTAACTGTTAAAAGTTAATAACAGTTAATAATAGGTAACTAATAAAAGTGAATTGATAAATAAAATCTATTTATGATTATGACATTATTTTTGAAAACATTCTCATTTACAGCATTTTTACACAAGTGCTTTTTATAGCTTTGCAGGCAGGCAGGCACTACCTTCGAGACGTTGCCGCAGTTCTTCTGGTCTTAGTCTCTGTTTTTTCTGTTTCTTCATATAATTTCAGATGCACTCTATGATGGATCCGACCTCCGTGTGGAGCATTGGCTGTTGTCAGAATCCTTGTGCATTTAAAAATTTTACTGGATTATTACAATTAATGGCACAATTAATGTCTGGGAATGTAAAATGATATTTCCTACTGAGACACTACAACAAAATATATAAATAACTGGTTTAAAACCATTTCTTTGAGGCGAAAATACTAGTGTGCCTATGACTTCTGCACAGTGCTCTATATACAGTATATGAAGAGTTCAGATGCAAAAGCCTCTAAGTGCCATTTGAAATTCTCTTCTAGAATAATCATTTTTATCAAGCTTGTATATTTAAATTCAGTAATTCCACTTCAACGGCAATTCATAGGTAATCTTCATTGCCATTTAAGTGAAATTACTGAACTTAAATATACAAGCTTGATAAAAATTATCATTTTAGAAGAAAATTTCAAATGGCACTTAGAGGCTTTTGCATCTGAACTCTTCATATATATATATATATATATATATATATATATATATATATATATGATTAACCCTTTCACTGCAAACAAGCAGAGACCATCTTCAAAATGCGTGCAACACTTCACTCACAATTGAGGCAGGTTGAGCTGTTGTATGAGGTTTAGCGACAGTTTGAGGATCCGCTGGATTTACGAGGTTCAGTCACAAGCTCTTAGTAAAATTCAATGTAAGCTCTGGTATAAATTATAAAAAAAACAAAACCCTGTCATTAACTTCAAACCATCAAACCATTTTCAGAACAATAATGTTACAGGATAAACACATGAACAGAAACGTTATAAATACTGATTGTGCTCGAAGTGAACAGATGGTTGACATTGTTGACCAAACTGAAGACATTACTGGAATAAAGCACCTAAAGTCAAAAGAAAGGTTCTTCTTGAAAAACTTAGGAGTGTGTTAAGTCCAATGAGTTAAATCAAACTGAATTAGGTAACGTAAAATAAAATAAAAATAATTAAACACTTTTTTTGTTTTGTATTAAGTTAGGTTTAATAAAGCAAGTAAAGAATAAAGACTGAATAGATTGAGTTCCTGATAACAAATACTGTCCCTCAGTCAGACTGTTTCTACAGCAGCTTGAGTGTGTATGCTAACAGCGTTTATCTGCTGAATGCTAACAGCGTTTACCTGTGAGTACATCCGGTTGTGCCACTGCCTTTGGCGAGACAACACCGTGCCAATCTGGAACATGCCATGTGTAGCCGGCAGCATTCCCACATCCAGCTGCAGAAACTTCTCTGGATGATTGTTGTTCGGCAGGACGGCTATGTCCATTTTGTGACTTGTGTAAGGCTGAAATGAGCCTTACTGAGTTTGATCTCAGTGTGAGTCTGTAATTATTCATGATGTAACTCTATCTGAGCCCATGTGATACCACTATCTAGCTGGTGCAGGGCTAAGTTCCACACCTTTTGAAGTTCTGACACACCTACATGCCAGTGGCATGTTACGGAATGACCTCATCCCTCCAACATGGAGGGACATTTGTTATATGCATTTTCACATGCATTGCATATATGACCGTACATTCATATAGTTTGTTTTAATAATAATAATAATAGATTTTATTTATATTGCAAATAAAAAATAAGCCTTTTGTGGAATAATATAAAATAGCTCTAAAATTTCAAGTACTATCTATACTTTGTGGTCCTATCAAACAAAACGGTGCAAACATTGTCTTCAAGACTCACTTCACTTGTATTCATGAGTATAGGGCCAGATTTAGATTTAAAGTGACATGAAACACCTCAGATATAAAAATAAAAAAAAAGTGTGTAGAGAGTGAGAAG
This sequence comes from Pimephales promelas, assembly GCF_016745375.1. The sequence continues at coordinate 776,768 of NW_024122006.1, read as the reverse complement.
AGGGGAGACAACAACCAGGAAACAAATAGAAATTGATAACCTTGAAAACATAAGAGTAAAAATGATCATGACACACATATCCACACGGAATCTACAAGGAATTTAATAGACCATGAAATGTGATGTACTGAGATAGTAGTTGGTCAGAGGGGAGGGGTTAAAAAAAGAGGTTGATTCTGCTTCATCACGTCTTCATGGAGGAGTTTCTCCACATCACAGATGATATCCCTGTAGGCGAAGAGGAAACCCTGTGGAGTGACAGATCCAGCCTGGACAACACTAAACACTCCTGCTCTTCCTCATCCTCCACAACTGCTCTTCATCCTCATTCTCCACACCTGCTCTTCCTTCTATTCCTCATCCTCCACACCTGCTCGTTTTAAAAATCTCCTTGGAGGAAGAATATGAGTGTAAGAGGAGGACGAGTATGTGTATTAAAGGAGGATGTTTATGATTACGAGAGGAGTTTGAGAGGTGGTGAACGAGGAGGAAGAGCAGGTGTGGAGGATGAGGAAGAGTATGTGTGGAGCATGAGGATGAGGAGGAAGAGCAGGTGTGGAGGATGAGGAATAGGAGGAAGAGCAGGTGTGGAGGATAAGGAGGAAGAGCCGGTGTGGAGGATGAAGAAGAGGAGCAGGTGTGGAGGGTTGTAGTTATCTGGTCGGACTCGTTACACCAAAATATGGACAGGAGATTTTTAAAATGTCGAGCTCCAAATGACACAAATAGTCAGTCATTGGGATCTAAGGATATAACACAAACAACAGTAACCGATGGTGACTATATGCAAACGTATACTGCTATGAAATTGGAGGGAACACAACTATCGACGTATATGCAGGATGCAAAAAACGAATATTACTGTTGCACTAGTCTGGATAGGTCTGTAAATTTTATTTACCTGCCAAATGCTGGAGAAACTTAACACACTGCTTTCAATATGCTGTTCAATGTATTTCAAAAGTGGAGAGTATTGTGTGACTGTTCATTTTTCCCGTGCCTCAAAATGTTTTAAATGTTTCATGAAATAGGCAACAACCAAATGTGAAATATAACTTGTTTTTTAATTGCTCTCATTTCCACAATGTGTTTCAAATGTGGAGAGTATATTGTGTGACTGTTTCATGAAGTACAACAAAATTCGAAATATAACTTGTTTTTTAATCACTCTCATTCCCACAATGTGTTTTGAAAAAAGGAAAGAAAAACTTTAAAAATCTTTTCGTTTTGGTTGAAGATAATATTTTAACAGTGCAAAAGTGGTCCACATTTCATTGATCCCTAATTGTGTCTGAACAAAGATTCGATGCGAAGTCAAGTGGCTATTTATGCAAAGTTCTACCTGTTTACAACAGCCCATTCTGACTCCAAGGCGTCACCTAACTGACGCCTTGGGAAGCATTTGACCATGCTTCAATATCTGACGCTTTAGGCACCCTTTAGCGTCAGTTAGATGACGCCCTAGGATCACGTGTAACCCTACCCTCACCCCATACCTAAACCTAACCGCGTCCTCTAACTGACGCTTTCCTTTAGCGTCAGTTAGATGACGCCGTAGGATCGCGTCATGTAAGTGACATAAGTTTAAAGGAAAGCGTCAGTTAGAGGACGCGGTCTCCAGACGTTACGCCGGAAGTGATCTCTTGCGCGTGTACGCCACGCATTGTTTACACAGAGATTTCGGAAGTTTTACCTTTCACTAAACATATTTAGATATACGGGAAATCGCAAGACGATTTCGATATATCTATTCGACATATCCAAAGTTATTCCGCATTCTTGTAAATAACCTGTTCCAAGTGACAGTATAATGAATTGCTTTAACAATACATGAAGCACTTCCAGCTTTTCATTTTTTCTTAGAACATGTGCTATGTAGCATACGTGTACAGTGTGACTATATAAAGCAGGGTCCAACATTTTTCGAAAATCAGCCACAAGGCAGCTGTCATGAATCGCACCTCTGTGGCTCTCTCCGCTCAACCCAGAGCTCCGTCTCCTGAGTATTAAACTCCATTTCCCATAAGCCCCGTACCTAGCGCTGATTACCGGCACAGGTGAACCTCATTCCCCGTTCTATATAAACAGCCCGTTGACTATTCATCAGTGCGAAGTCTTGTTTTGCCCCGGCGACATTTCTGAGCGTTTCTCTACCGATTATTCTGGATTCCCTGTGTACTGACCCTTGACTGTTATTGGATTTGATTCTCTGTTTGCTGCCTACCCTGACCCTTGCCTGTTCTCTCTGGATCACGATCATTGCCGCCTGTCCTGACCCCTGCCTGGTATCGTTTATGCTCTTGGACTGCCTGTTCTATGTTTGATGCTGATTGTTGACTCTTGCTTGTTTGACTACTCTTAATAAAGACACTGCATATGGATCTGCACGCCTCTGACCCTTCGTTACAGAAGACTTCGCCACAACAAGATCCAGCAGCCATGCATCATCTAGCGTCAGAACTATCCACTCAAGCTAATATCCTGGCATCTCACCAACAGCAACTGGTCAAACTGACTACACTTACCGAGCAACTTGTGAAGTCCGTTCAGTTACTCACGCCTCCTTCTGGTGCTGCGGCTATTCCCTCGGCAGCGTCCGAACCTTCTCCTCCTATAGCGGGTAATGCAACCATCAATCCCCGTTTATCCCTTCCTGAGAAATATGATGGAAGTCCCGCCAAGTGTAAAGGCTTTCTAATGCAGTGCTCCATCTTCATTAATCAACAACCCCATTTCTATCAGACTGACGCGAGTCGAGTTTCATTTATATGCTCATTGTTAACCGGCAGAGCATTGGAGTGGGCAACAGCACTTTGGGAGGGAAGTAATTTAACCTTTCCATCCTATCACGACTTTTTGCTGCAATTCAAGGAGGTTTTCGAACACCCCGCCGGAGGGAGGGAACCAGGTGAACAGCTGCTTTCTTTACGCCAGGGCGCCTCTTCAGCGGCTGATTATGCGTTATCTTTCCGTACCCTCGCTGCTCAAACAGGCTGGGGCGATGATCCACTCAAGTTGTTATATCGAAAGGGTCTAAATGCTGAGCTTCAAGGAGAACTGGCTTGTCGGGATGAGGGAAAATCACTCCATCAACTCATCGATCTGTCCATTCGTCTGGATAACCTCATACGTGCTCGGAGAGTTCCACAGAGTCCCAGAGTCAATCTACCGCTAGCGGTGAGTCAAGAGAGCGAACCCATGCAGATCGGCTATACTCATCTAACGCCAGAGGAGAGAGAGAGGAGAGTTCGCAATAGGCTGTGTCTGTACTGCGGTGAGGCTGGCCACATGAGGGCGACATGCTCCAAGCGACCCATTCCCCGAAATTCTAGAGTGGTGAGTTGTTCTGTCAATTCCTCTAATGTATTTGATATGGAGGTTACGCTTTACTTTGGGGAGGAGAGAATTAACACCACAGCACTGATAGATTCTGGGGCAGCAGGAAATTTCATTGATTTATCTTTCGCCAAAACTTACCATATCTCTCTCATTCCATGTACTTCACGGATGGCAGTAGCAGCGTTAGATGGACGCCCGTTGGGGAGTGGTGAGATACAGTATATATCGCAGGAAGTCACGTTACAGACCAGTACCCTTCATTCTGAGAGCATCCAACTGCTTACCATTGAATCACCACGACACCCCATAATTCTAGGATTACCTTGGTTAGAGAAACATAACCCCGTCATATCATGGTCTGAGAAACAGATAATCCAGTGGTCCAATACCTGTCAGAAGGACTGTCTTCGTTCCATTACCAAGGTATCCTCACCCATCACTCATTCCGAAGTGCTTGACCTATCGAAGATTCCTGCACAATATCACGATCTCTCTTTAGCCTTCAGTGAGGACAAGGCTACCAAACTTCCTCCTCACCGCTCTTATGACTGTGCGATCGATCTCATTCCCAGCGCCGTTCCTACGCGAGGAAGAGTTTTTCCTCTTTCCCAGCCTGAATCCGAGGCTATGAAGTCATACATCGAAGAACAGCTATCTAAGGGCTTCATAAGACCATCTACTTCTCCTGCTTCAGCTGGGTTTTTCTTCGTGAAGAAAAAGGATGGAGGATTGCGTCCCTGTATCGATTACCGCAGTCTAAACGAGATCACCGTAAAATTTCGCTACCCATTGCCATTAGTCCCCGCTGCTCTTGAACAGCTCCGTACCGCCAAGTATTTTACCAAGCTTGATCTGAGAAATGCTTATAACTTAATACGGATCAGAGAGGGAGATGAATGGAAGACAGCCTTCTCGACCACTACGGGGCACTATGAATATACAGTGATGCCCTTCGGATTAGCCAACAGTCCCTCAGTATTCCAGTCCTTTGTCAATGAGATCTTCCGTGACATGATAAATCAGAACCTCATTGTGTACATTGACGATATCCTGATATACTCAGAGACTTTTGAGGATCATGTGAGAGATGTGAGAGCGGTATTACAACGGCTCATGGATAACCAATTGTACGCCAAGTTACCCAAGTGCGAGTTTCATCAGACGCAGATCGCCTTCCTAGGTTACATCATCAGTGCTGAGGGGTCACCATGGATAACAGTAAAGTTGAAGCAGTGGTAAACTGGCCACAACCCACTAACATCAAACAACTGCAACGTTTCCTGGGCTTTGCTAACTTCTATCGACGATTCATTAAAAACTTCAGCATCATCGCAGCACCACTTACGTCCCTACTGCAAGGAGGTGGACATCAGTTAAAGTGGTCATCCAGAAGCGTTTCTGCCTTTCAACAGTTAAAGGAAAGATTCACCACAGCTCCCATTCTGCACCATCCAGACCCTGAGCGGGAATTCATCGTGGAGGTAGATGCATCCGATACAGGCATTGGGGCTATACTGTCACAGCGGCAGGGGAATCCAGCAAAACTTTTTCCTTGTGCTTTCTACTCACGTAAGCTTAATGCTTCAGAGAGAAATTATGACGTAGGTGACCGGGAACTACTGGCTATGAAAGCAGCATTAGAGGAGTGGCGTCACTGGTTGGAGGGAGCTCATTTGCCTTTCACTGTTCTGACTGATCACCGTAACCTTGAGTACATTAAGACCGCCAGAGACTGAACCCCAGACAGGCCAGGTGGTCCCTCTTCTTTAGTCGATTTAATTTCAAAGTAACTTACCGTCCAGGTTCCAAGAACGGCAAGGCTGACTCTCTCTCACGGCAGTTTGACAGCTCAATCGGTCCTCGCACATCAGAACCCATTCTTCCTCCAACTCTCATCGTGGCTCCAATCCAGTGGGACATTATGACGGAGATTTCGGCTGCACAGCACGAGGAACCAGCACCACCAGAGTGTCCACCAGAGCGCACCTATGTACCTACCCGTCTTCGCACCCGAGTATTGGAATGGGTGCATAATACCCCCAGCGCAGGTCATCCTGGGATCACAGCCACTACCCATCTGGTAGCCAACCGGTTTTGGTGGTCGACACTTCAAACAGACGTCATCTCCTTTGTACATCAATGCAATACCTGTAACATTTCCAAATCATCCCATCATAGACCGGCCGGACTACTCCAACCACTTCCAGTACCACAACGACCATGGTCCCATATTGCCATTGATTTTATCACTGATCTTCCTCCATCCCAGAATTTCACCACCATTCTCACAGTGGTTGACCGGTTCTCGAAGGCTTGCAGGTTCATTCCGTTGGCCAAACTCCCCACAGCCCTACAGACAGCCGAAGCTTTGGTGCAACAGGTGTTCCGGATGTACGGATTACCCGAGGATATCGTGTCGGACAGGGGTCCTCAGTTCACTTCTCGGGTATGGCATGCTCTCTGTGAACGATTGAACATTAATGTCAGTTTGACTTCCGGATATCACCCACAGGCCAATGGGCAGGTAGAGAGGCTTAACCAAGAACTCACACGTTTCTTACGGACATACTGTAACCAGAACCAGCAGGATTGGAGTCACTTTCTGGTATGGGCCGAATACGCTCAGAACTCCTTACGCAAGCCTTCTACAGGTCTTACTCCTTTCCAATGTATACTGGGTTATCAACCGCCTCTATTTCCCTGGTCAGGGGAGCCCACGGACCTTCCAGCCATTGATGCTTGGCTACAGAAAAGTGAAGAGACTTGGAATAATGCTCATGTGCATCTACAACGTGCAGTTCGACGTTTCAGAGAACAAGCAGACCGTCATCGGAGAAAGGGTCCCAACTATCAACCAGGACAGTGGGTCTGGCTTTCATCCAGGGATCTACGCCTCCGTCTTCCCTGCAAAAAGCTGAGTCCTAGGTACGTGGGTCCATTCAAAATTCTTAGACAAATTACCCCTGTGTCATACCGTCTTGCTCTACCATCTACTTACCGCATATCTCCCACTTTCCATGTCTCATTACTCAAACCCGCCGGAGCTCCGAGTGGAGAGAGGGACCAGGACGAGGTTGCGGAGACGAGCTCCCCTCCCATCATCATCGAGGGTGAGGAGGCATACCGTGTGAGGGAGATTCTCGACTCAAGACGCCGAGGCAGGGAACTACAGTATCTCATCGACTGGGAGGGGTATGGTCCTGAGGAGAGATCTTGGGTAAAGTCCCATGATATACTTGATCCTACACTGATCTCCGAGTTCCATCAGCAACACCCCACCAGACCTGCTCCGAGACCCCGTGGAAGACCTCGGCGTCGCACGCATCCTCGCTTCAGGAGCCGCTCGCAGGAGGGGGGCTCTGTCATGAATCGCACCTCTGTGGCTCTCTCCGCTCAACCCAGAGCTCCGTCTCCTGAGTATTAAACTCCATTTCCCATAAGCCCCGTACCTAGCGCTGATTACCGGCACAGGTGAACCTCATTCCCCGTTCTATATAAACAGCCCGTTGACTCTTCATCAGTGCGAAGTCTTGTTTTGCCCCGGCGACATTTCTGAGCGTTTCTCTACCGATTATTCTGGATTCCCTGTGTACTGACCCTTGACTGTTATTGGATTTGATTCTCTGTTTGCTGCCTACCCTGACCCTTGCCTGTTCTCTCTGGATCACGATCATTGCCGCCTGTCCTGACCCCTGCCTGGTATCGTTTATGCTCTTGGACTGCCTGTTCTATGTTTGATGCTGATTGTTGACTCTTGCTTGTTTGACTACTCTTAATAAAGACACTGCATATGGATCTGCACGCCTCTGACCCTTCGTTACAGCAGCACTATAATAAGTTAATTTTGTTTTTCTACTGTTGACTTGTCCAGATACATTAAAGGTTCTCAAAGCGATCCTGGGTGTTGACGTTCGAATATTTTCAAACAAATCGGAGCTAGACCCTCCCTCCTCCGCATCTCATCTCCTCCCCCTCCCTTCCGTGCTTCCTGAAATAATTGTGAACGTGCATAATTCTAGCTAATTATATCCTTGTGTGGGTTTGGCGAACATAAGCGTCAATTTAGAAGAAAAAAAACAATTTAACGTTACCCACCTGTCCAGCAAAAACAGAGCAACCTGAATGTCGGACTGGAAGCCCTTCTGCCGCAGGAGTTCTCGCCATCGTTCAAAAGCTTTGCTACCGATGTAAATTCGGAACTTCGCACGTTCTTTATCCGACTCCTTCTTCTTTTTATGTTCCTCAGAACGACGTCTCTTTGGTCGTGTGTCGTAATTTTTCAAACTTCCCTCTGATGCTTCGCTGCTCTCCTTTACACACACACACCCTTGTGCACGCGCACTAACCCCCCAGACCCACCCTCAAATACTTCTTGCCAGTGATTGGCTGGAACACTGCTTGTTAGGTTTCGTGGTCCGGGTAAGACATGATTGTTTTTGTTGCCGTTTGTGGAGCCTGTGGTGTCTACAGAGACCGCGTTTTTTTACAGTGTGTTTAGGGGACAGGCAACTAGCCGATAGTGAGGAGACGTTTGATGTATGTGACAAAAAATGTTTTGGCCCCACATCGCTTAGACAACCTTTAAGGCTACAATAAAAAATCCTCTGAATTTGTCTGTGGCTCAGAAATAAAATGGCCATATATAGTTTTATTTCTGTTAGAAACAGTATACCATTCACTTAATTTATTGGGCAAGGCCCATCTCCTCTGAAGTTCATTCTGAAAATGAGGATACAGATAATGTTTGTTAAATTCCACTGACAGGAGACACACTTATTACAAAACTCATTTGTTTTTGGATATTGAAATATATCACATTTAGAAGACGTGTTCTGTTCTGCACAATTTGGAAATTTCTTCCTTTTTCTGATGTGCTTGGCTCTGATTACTGTACTTTCTAATTGTTTTTGGACTTTTATAAAAACCACCTTTAAGTTTACGATACATATAAACATTTATTATCAGATATATATAGAGCAGATACAAAAACGTGTTAGGAACTGTAATAGTACAAAGTGCACAAAAAAGTACAATCAGTATCGACTGTTCATCAGTAGGCACCAAATAAATATTTTTCTCCAATATACATGTACACAACAAAATGGAGGCTGATTTTAAAACACACAAAAGACATAGCAAATATCAAACTGTAAATGACAATTCAGGAAATTTAGTTTATGGCTAGTTTAGGGCTTTAGGGCTAGTGAAGTCTATAGGGCAATAAATCAAAACAAATCAAATCAAATAATAGGATTAAAACTGCCCACAGGTCTACAGAAACATGTCACTTTCAAGAAATACGTATAACTGTATGCAAACCTGATGCTCTCACTCTTGAAAACGACTCTAATAGCAAAAAAAAAAACAACAACAACAAAAAAACAATCTACTTCCTCTAAAGAAGCTTCTGCTTTTTGGTAAATGTGTTGATATATATGTATATTTGACAGTTCAGAGAGAAAATCAGCTGATTTGAATAACTTGTACCATGATCAAGCACATTTAGATGAGAGGTAGTTTGATGTGTTCATTCGCCACACTTTAAAATACAGCAACTCTTAACAACCAAAAAGGCAAGAGACACAAACACTCTAAACGAATGCTTTCCACTGGTTACACAGCCTTACAGAGTCAAGGACAATCTGGCTAGGTCATCCATCACCATTATCATCATCATCATCATCATCAAATATCTACAAATCCACATAATCTAAAACTACAGAATGATCTTTGTGGATAACCTGTAATTTTACATCATTGGACAGCACTGATTATAGACGAATCCGGCGAAACTACCGGAAGTAAGTGGGCGCCATTACTGAGCTGTTGCTGGGTAGCGTTGCGCCATTGCCTCCTATTGTTTTAGTTGCAACTTGCGTCCACTGGAATAAACAGCCCGCGATTTACGACTGTCACTAAAGTTACAACGTTAGCCCTTGTATAATGTCGAGTGGGTAAACAGTTTCCGTTATAAATTGTTTCAATGGTGGCAGTAAAATTTCAATTTTGAAGAGAAAACATTGTGAATACCCCGGGTCGACTGCCCCTGTCTGGAGCCGTACGGTTTACAAAGATTTCCTGGGCGAGTACAAGACGCGGACATTCGCGTATAATAGCAATTATTTAATGACATAAGTAAAAAATATAATAAATATGTGATATAGTGATCAACAAAATCTCCTCTCTTGCTATTTTTTCTATTCAATTAACATGCTATGGTCATTAAATGGCTTTCCTGAGCTAAATGTAACGTTATGTGACATAATTGTTCTCCTGCTGTTATATTGACCTCTTTCCATGGTTTAAAAACACTAATTGGTCGATATTATGTATACTTTCTAGCTGTAACGTTACCTTACCCTTGCCCGTTGCAATTTGAAAATGAGATAAATAATGGACACAAATGAAAAACATGAATTTGTTTATTTGATTTCATTCATTTATTTATTTATTGTTGCCAAATGGACAGATCTTTTTTTATAGTTTCCTCGTTAGCAAACGTTAGCCTAGCTAGCTTGCCAACTTGCCAAGCTATTTGGTAACACTTTATTTCGATAGTCCACTTTAGACATTCCACTAACTATAAGTAACTTTTCAACAACATGTCAACTAACTGTCATTAGAGTATTAGTAGACTGTCAGCTTAATATCTGCCAACACTTTATTTTGTTGGTCTCCCAACAGACATTCAACTGACTACAAGTAACTTAGCGACTACAAGTCAACTTATTCTCCTAACCCGAACCCTAACACCTAACCATAACCTACCAGTCTACTGACAGTCTACTATAATATACTAATACTCTAATGAGAGTTAGTTGACATGTAGTTGAAAGTTATTTATAGTTAGTTGAACATCTAAAGTGACTATCAAAATAAAGTGTAACCAGCTATTTTCATAAATAATCTGTAAGATCGTTTGTACCTTCATCTGTGACTGGAGGCCACTGTCTAACATCATCAACCCAACAAGTCATTCTGCCTGGCTGTAGCTGTCATCGAGGGTGCTTTCGCGTTATCACCAGGTTTGTTTACATACCGGTGCACATGTCTATGCCGGTGTAACAGCTCAGTAATGGCGTCGCCACAAGATGGCAGCCTACACAGAACGCTCGTCGGATTCGTCTATACTCTATATATCCAGAGCATGTATTTACAGTAACATAAAACACCTATTTGCCAACCGTGCTGCATTCTTAGTGGGGTTTCTTTATTTCGATTCTCATCTTGATATAGACACCAATTCACCAGATCTTGTGCTCTCATACAACAGATATCTAAAAGTACATTTCAGATTGTGTGACTTTAGCCTAAATTACACACAACAAATACAATTAACCGCCTGTGAGAATGAGAAGGTATACCGTTTTGAATATTCGAGAGAAATGTTCCAATGTGTGTTCAGATCTTGGACAGCAGGCCTGACTCTGGAGCGCTGGCTTTAATGATGTTCTGGATCTCCTTGAACTTTGGGTGCTCCTTATCGGCCACGAGCTGCAGCAGAACCGCCTCACTGGTGGTGATGATGGTCCCAGTGCGCGCCAATCGCTGGGGAACACACACACGCGTTACCTCTCTGCCCACACAGATTATATTATTTTAGTGGTCAAGCAGCAATATTTCTGCAGCTTGACCCTGGATATATGAAGTGTGTTGGAAAAGATTACTGATGCACCGAAACAACATTTTCAACAAATTACAAGCAAGTAAATTCCATTACCCCTTAATTTGCGCAAATTGAAATTGCAAAATGAAAAGACGCGCAATGGAAACTTGTCAATTTCGCAAAAACTCCCGTTTATCGCAAAAAAGTTTTTACGCTCGCATGAGGAGGTATTTCAGGTAATTCGAAAAAGGAATTTTTCGCAAAACTGCAATGGAAACGGGTTTTGCGCATTTACAGTCACCTGACTTAGAAGACGTGGTGTGTTTTTGGGTCTGTGTCTGCAAATAATAATAATTATCATCATTATTATAACATTTATTAGGCTACATATGTAGAAGACGCTTTTATCCAAAAAAGGAACTAAGCAATTGTCACATTTCATTCATAGTACAGGTCGGACAATACTAATACAGGGCTAAGATTATCACAAATAAACACACGATTTTGACAAATATCCAAGTGTGTGTACGGACGGAGTGTGGAGCATGCACTGGATGGCAGGCAGGCGCACGCGCGCCGCAAACACTTGCATTTTCCTATCAACAGTGGAAACAACCTAAAATAATCATTTCTGGTCATGCAGAAAATAATAATACATTATTCGCAACTACTTTTGCATAATGTCACAATAACAAGAAAACGTTGTGCTTTTGTAAAATAAACTAAAAAATATCAGGCACGCTTTTATGGTCTTCGTGAACTGGAGCACGAGAACTGAAACAATATAGCCTTTGTAGACCAAAGCTTGAAATGTCCACTTTAAAAACGAACAAATTCGAAACGTAAGCTAATACCTTCTGATTATGTAATCCGTATGAAAGGTGCATTTCTCTCTAAAGGTGCATCCGGAGATGGAGATATGTTTTTAGCTTATTTATTCAGACACATTTATTATAGACCCTTTTACAGTTGGTAAACATGGTGACGTTTTTTTGTGGGCGGAGCTTAGGTGGAGGTAGAAAGATCCATCTGGCCGCTTCACTAACGCGAGTTAGCAAGGATTGTTAGCTTGTTTTTTAACAATGACTGGAGAAAATCCGATATTATCTTAACGTGTAAGGTCACTCAGTGTCCAGGACCGCGATTGTTATTTCCAAAAGTTATTTTTAACGGACGGAACCAGATTGGCAGACCTGTAGCCGCCTACATGCTCACTCAATGCATGGACGATCTGACAGAATTAACGTAAGTTACCTCGGTTGAGTGGCCTGACTTCTATCTTATAGAGAAACCGATCGTAAAGAGAAACTGGGGGCATATAAATCTTTAGAAGCCTATATGGTCCTGTACAAGACTTGTGTGTACGATCCGCAGTTCTGCCGAGTCAGCGCCGAGACCACGACAATGTAAACAGTGACATTACAGTGCGATTTTAATGATGTGAATATTTTCTAGAAATAAAAGTTCCAGATACAGCATATTCATTTTTCATCAATTCTTGTACCAAACAACACAACAAGATGACATTTAATAATAGTAACAATTATTTAAGCTCCTTATTATGTAGCCGAATCTGTGCTGTTTTGCATTGACCGCCTCCAGTTTTCACTTTGTTTTGCCTCCAGCTAGCGCCGTGACGTAACTGTGACGTCGGCGCAAAAGGGGTCTATAGCCTATAACTCAACTATACATCCCCTTTCTGTAGGCTGTGGTTATGGTTCTTCTCATTCAGCACTGCGGGAAAAATATCATTTCCAGGTTCTAATTTGGCCTTAGAAAACCAGTAAAATCTACATTTTTTTTTTCATATTAATTTGGGAATATTTTAATTGTTTAATAAAGGGGAAAAACGTCATAAAAAAATATCTGAAAATTCGTCGAGATGTATATTTATATATACATATATATATATATCATAGACTGTAAAAAAAGATGGACGACGCCCCTTCGCTCTTTTCCATCAGAGAGAACCGAGGCCGCCAGTGTCTCGATATGACGCTGACATCTTGGCACCTAAGTCTGCGCACTTGCGTGTTTCGGGACCAGTCATGCGTAGTCGTGAGCAGGAAGTAAAGCCGCGAAATCAAGGCCGCGCTCTCCTTCGCGCTGAATCAAACGCAAGCACACGCCCCGCACTTTCATTAAGTGTCCTCTGTCTGCTTCGTTCTTCTCCAATGATGTCTGCTGATTGCAAAACCTCGTTAAAATAAGGTAAATACAACTACTAACCACATAATCAACATTATTAAAAAAAGTCCGCTGGTGCTTTCAGTGACTACCTCGCTCAGAGAACCTGTCAATCACAGCTGTCAATCATGATGTCAGAGCACCGGTTTTTATCATCACATAACTAACTAAAAACAAACTTATTTTAAAAACGAACACTTGAAATTACATCAACGTGATAGAAACTACAGTAAATGACAGAAACTATCTTTGGAAAAAGGTAATGTGTGAAGTGTAATTTAATTGTTTAGTTGGTCTCGCGTCCCATTGAATAACATGGGGAGGCGGGGGTTATGAGCTATACTAGGACCGGTCACAGGGGGGCGATCGAGACGTTTTGGCTTCACTTTTGAGGGCTTGTGCGGCACGCTTGATATATATATATATATATATATATAGCGCAACATTGATGTAAAGGTCAAACTAAAATGTTGGTGTTGCAAACATCAAAATGTAATTTATTAATATGCATTCTTGTACAACATTACATATAAACCTTGTTTCCTATTTATTTATGTATTTTATATATTTTTTGCCTGAAAATGCTTTCAACACGCTTGCGTGTTGCATGAAAAATTGGCGCCGGAGTGTCACGCAGGCATTGTGCAAGCTCTAATTGGTTAACATGGGAGCCGAAATAAAACGGACATGCTGCGCAGCTAAGACACATTCGCCACGCAGCCAGCGTGTCTCATCTCCAGCCTAACAGTGCGCGCGGCGCCGTATCTGAGGATGAACGACTTTAAGCCAAATCTGTCCAAGCTTGAACGTCTCACACAATCAGAGCATAAAAATATGGGATATTTTACGCGAAAATACTAAAACGGGAAGACAGCGGGAAAAGAGCTAAAATACTAGCCTGGGAAAACCCAGACAACTTCCGGCACATTTAGATTTGCTCTGAAAGTTAGTCTGGCAAAGAGGTCATTCAAGCCCATTTCCAATACTTCGAAATCGAGGCACCATACAGAAACGTTGGGGTTTACACAATGATGACAGCACTGGGATTTTGAAGCAGATTTTGTAGTCTACGTTACAAAGATGGATGCCGCCATCGAACATCACTCGCGTCTGTTTTAAGCGATTTGAACGTTTCCTTTTTATTAAAAACCAAGCAAAGAACAACACTCGGAGATGATTCTCCACCACTCTGCATACGTCATCTCCTTCACCGCTCTGATTGGTTTTAGGTCTATCCGCGACGTCCGTTGGTGACGCCCCTCTGGAAATGATTAGTCAATGACACTTTGCCAGATCATAACTCAGTTACAACTGAGAATGGTCTGGTTTTAACCAGGCTACTAATATACGTGAGAAACCACGCAAAAGAAATGGGAGGGTTGAGAGCTATGCACATAAGCAGATGGTTCAAAACCGTGCGTACAGATGTCATGATTGATCATGCATCGAGTTTGACACGCTGTCAACACTTTCCAATTGATATTTGCACATTTGATATGCTGACTTCCACTTCCCAGAATTGCTCAGGGGTCACTGACTCCTCCTCCTAAACCCCATGATCCATCTTACCTCCAGGGCAAACATTCGGTCCATCATGCTTCTGGAGGACGTGGCATCAGCAACAATGTGCACTTCAAAACCTCTTCCGATGAGATCCAGAGCGGTCTGCTGAATACACACGTGCGTCTGCAAGACACAAAGCACTCATTCAGAGTCTCCTGTCAGCCATTTTGGGTTTCGTCCATGATCACGCCGATCTCCAAGAAGACAGTACTGACCTCGACCCCGAACAGCACCACACTACGGACTCCTGGAGCCTCCGCCAGTACAGCCTCCACCTCAGGAAGGACCATGGAGAACTTGGTCTTGGGAAACACTAGTTTGGCCCCAGTGAGGTCCAGCTCCTGCACGGTGCTGCCCAGGCCTTTGGGATACTGCTCCGACACCACCACGGGAACTCCCAGAAGACGAGCACCCTGCAGCTGTGCAACCGCACACCGACAGATGTTCAGACACGGCATTGAGTCACATTTATTTATATAGCGCTTTTTACAATACAGACTGTTTCAAAGCAGCTTTACAGAGAGAACAGGAAAATAATGCAGCAAAGTTTGTTTAGAAACAAATAGCGTAACAGTTCAGTTGTCAGTAATAAGTAAAGACACGTAATACGCATGTGCATGCCGTCAGCGTTCTCACAGGTTTGCGTTTTTGAAGTGTGCGCAGAGATAACCTTTTTTCCCCAAAAATTTTCAAGGCTTACACCTTGCAACCTGTTTCATGGTTTTGTTCTTGAGCCCCAGGCACTGCTGTTGTGTGGATGGGCAGCCAGAGCGCATTAAGGGTTTTCAGTTAGAACGGTGTCGTGTTAGCGGCTCCTAAGTTAATAACTAATGATCTTTGCAGCGGAAGTGAATCGATCAAAACTAACTTTAGTTGGACAATAACAGTATTCTAGAGATGCTGTAAAGCTAAACAATCTCTGTTACTGTCATTTTCTATTATCACTGTAAAGCTGCTTTGAAACAGTTTTAAAAGTGCTATATAATTGAGGGTGACTTGACTTGACTCTTCTAGAGCGCTTATTGGGTGCTCTAAGTTATGGTATTCAGAGATCATGTGCTCATCTGAAAGATCATCAGTATTACCAGCCTCTGGCCCACGCTGATGATGTCCCCGAAGTACTTGATGGCGGGTCTGAATCTCTCTTGCATGTCACAGCAGAAGAACACCGTGGAGGCCGGTGAGAGGTTTCCCAGGGCCGTGATCTGTGAGAAGAGTGGCAACAGTGGAGGCATTATTACAACTCGGACATCTCATGATCCATCCGAGACCAATCAGCACTGAAGCGCTTCCAAATCATTTCTGCCGAGGCTTAAAAACAAGGACAGCAATGACATCATGGAAAAAAGTACTTTTTTACAGTAATACGTGATCGTTCATTGTGGATGATTGGGAAACACTGGGATCATGGTCAGTTCATCATTAGGTCATTCAGATTTATCTAACCAGGACAAGACTGTGAATATATATGTACATACCCCAACTCACATCATTACTATTGAGAACAAGGATTAAACCCTCAAGACTTTAATCCTTATTCACAATAGGATTTAGTAAAACGTCCTGATGGATCAAATTATATATATATATATCATAAGTGTTACGACCCTTCTTTGGCTCGTTCCCATCTAGGGAATTTTAGAAGGGGAACACAGAACCGGTTCAATGAAACCTCTCTATGGACCACTTAATGTGTTGAGAAAACACGAGAGACACTCAGAGATATAATGAAAAATAATTTAATAGTAAATAAGTTGGTTAACATAATATGTGAAAAAGGGCAAAAGGAAAAAGGGAAACAGGATTTGTGCCAAATAAACGAAAGTAACATAAACAATACTAACTAGACCATCTCCAATCTAAACCTAGACTAAAACAAAAGAACAAAGAAAAAGTCTTCAACGTCCTAGACGCCGTGTCTAAACTACACTAACTAATAACAAAAATACAGGGGGTGGCACAAATCTCTAACCTAGTGAATATAGACACACAGAAAAACCTAAGTGTGCAAAATGTATGTCACGTGACATTCTTACCTATTCCCTTTTCTCCTTCCCAACTAATCCAGCCTTGCAAAGCTGCTTAACAGACTCAAAATCTCACAAATGTGAAGTTTCAGGGAAAACTCGAAAGGCAAGCATAACATGACAAAATAAAGCAACACTTAACAGAACTAAATCAACTGGAGAGAAAACAAAAAAAACAAACATCTCAAAACAAAACCAAAGTCTCTCAAAGCAAACACAAAAATCTCTCTCTCTTCCCGCAGTTAGCACGCGTCTTAAGTAGGGCTTCTCCAGGTGTCGCGCATCGGGCTGATGAAGATCCCGCCTCCCAGGCAAACCCGCTCATTACGCTGATTGACAGGTGTTATAGCCAATCAGCGACGACCTGCGAAAGCGAAAGTAAGGAAGAGAGACAAAAGAAAAACACAAACCTCGAAGGAAAACAATCTAACCGTCCCTAAGGACGTAACACCCCCACAATTAAGATCAAACTCAACGTTTGAAAAAAGAAAACAACAACATTAAAGATCATATAGAGTAAAAGCACAGACATCATGAACTCAAACCCTAGAAAGAGTATCAGCAAGAATGTTTTCTGAACCTTTCTTATGACGGATATCCAAGTGATAATTCTGCACAAACAAGGCCCAGCGCATCAAGCGTTGGTTTGCATTACACATGCGCGACAGAAAAACAAGGGGGTTATGATCAGTAAACACAATGGTAGGTAAACTGGAAGAACCCAGATAGACCTCGAAGAATTGTAAAGCCAATAGCAAAGCTAGCGTTTCCTTTTCGATGGTGGAATAATTTGCTTGATGTTTATTGAATTTACGAGAAAAGAAACAAACTGGATGATCGACGCCATCCGTACCCTCCTGAATCAGGACAGCTCCAGCGCCGACTGCGCTCGCGTCGACCTCCAGCTTGAACGCCTGATTAAACTGTGGGGCTGCCAGAACGGGACTGGTACACATCAACGCCTTAGCGTTTTCAAATGCAAACTGGCATTCCTCATTCCAGACAAAAGTCTTCTTAGGGCTGAGAAGATTAGTGAGAGGAGTTACCACCGTAGCAAAATTTTTACAAAAACTTCGGTAGTAACCAATCATACCCAAAAATCGCCTCAACTCTCGCCGTGTAACAGGAACAGGAAACTTTGTAATAGCAGCAACTTTCTCATCTACCGGCTTTACTTGTCCATTACCCACTTGCTTTCCCAAATAGGTCACAGTGGCCTGACCAAACACACACTTGGCAAGGTTAAGTGTTAAGGAAGCACTTTCTAAACGTTCAAACACGGTACGCAACAAAGACAAATGCTCTTTCCAGTCATCAGAAAAAATTACCAAGTCATCCAAATATGCCTTGCAATTTGGTACGCCAGCGAGAACAGTTTGAACCAATCGCTGAAATGTAGCAGGTGCGTTTCGTAACCCGAACGCCATAACGTGATATTGTAGAAAGCAATCCGGAGTCACGAACGCAGATATGTCAGATGCTCTTGATGTTAAAGGTACCTGCCAGTATCCTTTAAGCAAGTCAAGTTTGCTAACGAATCTAGCAGAACCGATACTGTCAACGCAATCCTCCATTCTAGGGAGCGGATAACAATCAGGCACGGTGACAGCATTGACTTTCCGGTAATCCGTGCAGAAACGAAACGAACCGTCAGGTTTCTTAACGAGAAGACACGGGGAACTCCACGGACTGTAACTATGGCGAGCTAAACCATTCTCTAATAGATAGTCAGTTTCTGTCTTCATAGCAGCCCTCTTAACCCCATTAACTCGATAAGGATGCTGCTTTATTGGTTTCGCATCTCGAACATCAATATCATGCTGCAACACCCCAGTCTGAGATGGTACATCAGAAAACAGAACGGGAAACGATGTAATAAGATCAACCACGTCCTGTCGTTGCGCGTTAGGTAGAGAGGATAAATAAGATGACAGATTGGACAGAATGGCGGAATTTCCCAATTTACTACATTGTTGTGGAGTATTTCTCAATACCAACTCATCCTCGTCCTCCCTCAGATCACCTTCTAAAACAGAAGCTTGAGACGTGATTAAAACAACTGCACTGTCTGGTAACTGTTTAACAGATTCACACTGGTCACGATCATAATATGCTTTGAGCATATTAATGTGACAAACACGTGTCTTACGCCTTCTGTCGGGGGTGGAAATCACATAGTCTGTATCACTGAGTTTCTTAACTACACGGTATGGTCCAGTGAACCTAGCAGATAATGCAGACCCTAGTATTGGCAATAATACCACGACCTTATCATCAGGCTGAAAAGACCGTGCCACAGCATTTTTGTCGAAACGATCTTTCATCTCTGACTGCGTGCTTTTTAGGAAGGTACGCGCAAGATCACATGCACTGTGCAGCTTCTCTCGAAAACGACTAACATAGTCAAGGACATTCTCTTTCTTCTCGCTGTTATTCTCAGTCATTTTATCTTGCAAAACCTTAAGTGGTCCTCGAAGAGTATGTCCGAAAACCAACTCGGCGGGACTAAACCCGAGTGATTCTTGCACACTCTCGCGTACTGCAAACAATACTAAAGGAATCCCTTCATCCCAGTCTTTAGTCGTATCCATACAGAACTTTCGCAGCATGGATTTTAAAGTCTGATGAAACCTTTCGATCACACCCTGGCTTTCTGGATGATAGGCACTAGAAACTCGATGCTCAATAGACAAAGATCTTAATGTTTGGGTAAACACTCGCGACAAGAAGTTTGTACCTTGGTCGGTTTGAACTACCTTCGGGAGTCCAAACGTGGAAAAGAATTTAGTCAAAGTTTTCAGAATAACAGGAGCCGTAATTTTTCGCAATGGAACAGCCTCAGGAAATCTAGTCGCTCTACACATTATTGTACATAGATATTGATTACCTGCTTTCGTTTTCGGTAATGGTCCGACACAGTCAACCAATACCTCTTCAAACGCTTCTCCTATAACCGGAATCGGAGACAGTGGAGCGGGTGAGATGACCTGGTTCGGTTTTCCTGCAATCTGGCAAGTGTGACACGTACGACAAAATTTTGCAACGTCTCGTTTCATCCCAGGCCAAAAAAAATACTGAAGAACACGTTGGTAAGTTTTTGTTATCCCCAAATGTCCAGACAGTAAATGTTCGTGTGCCAAACACAACACCTGAGAACGATATTGGGTTGGAACTACTACTTGATAGATCACGTTCCAATCCAAATCCTCCTCAACCTTAGAACACCACTTACGCATTAGTAAACCCTTGTCTACGAAGTATGCAGTATTTCTTTTCTTGGCAGCTTCTGCGCTTACTACAGCTGACAAACACTTCCTTAAAGAGAGATCATCGTTTTGTGCTTTAACGATCTGCGAACGAGTTATGGGTAAATCTAACGACGTCAAACCCTCTAACCAATTTTCTGACTTTTTCACCTTAGGAGCGTTTACAGAACCCCTCTCCGTTTCAGAGGTCTTTACATCATCCGCCAATAAAGGTCCCAACAGCGAGTCAGCCAAATCAACTTCGCGAACTGTAGCTGACTGAGCACGCGTAACTGCACAAGCAGAAAACACTTCAGGATGCAAACTAATTACATCATCACTAACTGAGCAAACACACGGAGCATCGGTCACCTCTGGAGCTGGCAAAACTTTGCCTCCAGCCAAATCGTTTCCTAAAATGAATGTAATTCCTTTTACAGGGAGTGAACTACGAATTCCAACTCGCACAAGCCCTGAAACCAGTGTACATTGTAAATGCACCTGATGCAAAGGCACAGACACAACCTGCATTTCGATCCCACGAATCAAAATATTTGAGCCACAGTATGATGCATCAGAGAACGGTAACGCGTCAGATAGCATAATAGACTGCATGGCGCCTGTGTCTCGAAGAATAGAGATTTTTCTGCGATCCTCTTCCTTTCCAGACAACGAAACAAATCCTGGCATAACGAAAGGTTCATAATTTGCATCAAAACTCTCAGTACAACATGATGGTTCGGACGATACAGTCTTCACGAACGCAACACTTTTCGGGTCTCTAGACTGCTGTTTACGCAGCAACACCGGGCAATCAGCAATCAAATGTCCGAATTTATGACAATAAAAGCAATCCTTTTTCTCTTTTGAATTCGGCACACCAGATTTTTCCCGAATAGAACCCTGAGCTCGAGATGAAGAACCAGTCACGCTCTTTTCAGTACGTGACACGGAAAATACACTCTTATGAGTAAGCATAAACTCATCTGCTAGAACAGCAGCGGGTGCCAACGCATTAACCTTCTGTTCGTTCAAATAGACGACCACACGCTCAGGTAAACAACTCTTAAACTCCTCAAGAAGAACTAATTCCCTTAAGGAGTTGAAATCATCAACTTTAGTTGCACTACACCATTTATCAAAAAGGAGAGCCTTCTCTCTTGAAAATTCAACAAATGTCTGAGTCGGGCTTTTCTTATGACCTCTAAATTTCTGTCGGTATGCTTCTGGAACTAACTCGTAAGCACGTAAAATTGCCAATTTCACAGCGTCATAATTCAAACTATCCTCTAAGGACAGAGTCGAGAAAACCTCCATCGCTTTACCAACTAACCGGCATTGCAGTAACAAAGTCCAACAGTCTTTTGGCCAATGAAAAGACACAGCAATGCGCTCAAAGGCACTAAAGTAAGAATCTACTTCGGTCTCACGAAAATGTGGCAGTAGTGTAACATTTTTACCAACATCGAACGACTCAGTTGCTGCGGAGGGAACAGTCACTGGAGCAACAGCGGGAGTAGGCACCACAACAGGAGCACGGGCAGCAGTGGCAGCACCAGCGGAACTAACCCGAGGGGAGTCTGGTCGCGCAGCGGAGCCCCCCACAATTCGCATTGCGTCAAGCTCCAGCTGTCGCATTCTGACCTGCGTATCCGCCTCGATTTCAAGTTTACGAACTTGTAGTTTCAAATCCATCTCCGCCTGCCGAGCCTGCAACTTCTCCTGCGACTCAAGCTGCAAACGGGCCAAACGAACTTTCAGTTTCGCTTCCCCTTTTGAGCAGACCGACGCAGGTGAAAATGGATCAAAGGGAGGTAACCCCGCCCTAGCCTCAGCCTCCACCTCCGCCGTAGGCGTTAGTCCCCCTTCACTCATATTCCCTCTTCCACCAAACGTACCCACCTCCACACTGTCTGCAACTGTAACTACCTCCTCCGGCAACGTAAGCACATTCATCTCTACTAATCGACTATATACCACAGACTTAATTTCGTTCTTAAGAGACTGCTTTTTGACGGAAATCTGAAAATGACTTGCTATCATTAACAAATCATCCTTCCTACAGCCATCTAATTCTTCTAGCGAGGGATTCTCAAGAAACTTTTCCACACTAAACATATTATGACGCTAAACAGCCGCACTTACGAGTTCTCACCACACGCAGTGATACAAAAAAAGACGGTATCATGAACCGGTTAGATTTAATTGGATTATAATCCCGGACGAGCCCCCATTATGTTACGACCCTTCTTTGGCTCGTTCCCATCTAGGGAATTTTAGAAGGGGAACACAGAACCGGTTCAATGAAACCTCTCTATGGACCACTTAATGTGTTGAGAAAACACGAGAGACACTCAGAGATATAATGAAAAATAATTTAATAGTAAATAAGTTGGTTAACATAATATGTGAAAAAGGGCAAAAGGAAAAAGGGAAACAGGATTTGTGCCAAATAAACGAAAGTAACATAAACAATACTAACTAGACCATCTCCAATCTAAACCTAGACTAAAACAAAAGAACAAAGAAAAAGTCTTCAACGTCCTAGACGCCGTGTCTAAACTACACTAACTAATAACAAAAATACAGGGGGTGGCACAAATCTCTAACCTAGTGAATATAGACACACAGAAAAACCTAAGTGTGCAAAATGTATGTCACGTGACATTCTTACCTATTCCCTTTTCTCCTTCCCAACTAATCCAGCCTTGCAAAGCTGCTTAACAGACTCAAAATCTCACAAATGTGAAGTTTCAGGGAAAACTCGAAAGGCAAGCATAACATGACAAAATAAAGCAACACTTAACAGAACTAAATCAACTGGAGAGAAAACAAAAAAAACAAACATCTCAAAACAAAACCAAAGTCTCTCAAAGCAAACACAAAAATCTCTCTCTCTTCCCGCAGTTAGCACGCGTCTTAAGTAGGGCTTCTCCAGGTGTCGCGCATCGGGCTGATGAAGATCCCGCCTCCCAGGCAAACCCGCTCATTACGCTGATTGACAGGTGTTATAGCCAATCAGCGACGACCTGCGAAAGCGAAAGTAAGGAAGAGAGACAAAAGAAAAACACAAACCTCGAAGGAAAACAATCTAACCGTCCCTAAGGACGTAACAATAAGAAACAAATGGGGCGAACAAATTGTTTGAAAATACATTGTATTCATATATGTAATGTCCTCTGTAGTAACAACAAGAGTTGTTTAAAAACTAAAAAGACATGAAATTACATATATAGGCAAAAACAGTGGGTTCTCTTATGAGAGTTTCTCTCGTACTGCGTCATATCTTATGCTAGGGGAAAACCTCTTTTCACCACAAGATATTAAAGCCAAAAATTATCCTTAATTTTGAATTAATGTAAAACACGTTGCGGCAGCATGAAGACAGGCAAGGCGGCTTGCGTGCCCATTGGCTGTCCTGCGGCATTAGCAGCAGCCTATCGAGAGAGGCCCTTTGGTGATGGTCAAATGGGGATGTTTCGCGCTGAAGCGGGCGTGGCCTAGCCTAGCCCTAAAAATATAGCTCAATGGGCTGATATAACTGATGGTCCCACCATGCCTGCAACACGCTCTGGTTCGCTTCGGCTATGAAAAAACAGTTATATCAGCCCATCGAGCTATATTTATAGGGCTAGGCTACGCCCGCTTCGGCGGGAGTGTGACGCAAGGCCCAAGGCCCATGCATAAAGCCCATTTACTTTATGCAATATGTGGGTAAGAACTATAAACGGTATCTAAATTGCATTACAATGTGTTCTTGGGGACATGAAATGAAAAAAGAAGTGTTATAATGGGGAGTTATAATTTAAATGAATGGGCAACATTTCCATAATAATAGTTAATATTTTATAGTAATATTGATCTATAATTCCACTTGTTGTGTCTCTGGTAAACCTGCTGTAAGTCCTGGTGTTTCTACAGTGGACATTTATGAAAGTCATTTTTGATTAGAAACAGCATAACACTTTTCTGAGATGTTGATTTATGACTAGTTTTAAAATGAGTCAGATTTAAATTATAAAATATAATCATATTTCCATTAGTGCTACATTTGATCACTAAATGAATGCCAGTCATGTTTAAAGAGCAAGCAGAAGTTGTTGTCCTGGTGAAAGCTGTGAACAGTTGGTGTCTCTGAAAGGCCTGAATCTGCTCTTTACAGGACTCAGACCTGTGACGTGTGTGTGTGCTGTCAGAGAAATACACTACAGTATAGTGTGTGCTGTCAGAGAAATACTTTACAGTATAGTGTGTGCGGTCAGAGAAATACACTAATAATAATAATAATAATAATTCATTACATTTATATAGCGCTTTTCTCTGCACTCAAAGCACTTTACATAGAAGGGGGAATCTCCTCAACCACCACCAATGTGCAGCATCCACCTGGATGATGCGACGACAGCCATATTGCGCCAGAACACCCACCACACACCAGCTTACTGGTGGTGAGGAGCCAATTGACTTTATGCACAGCTGCACTACTTCCTGAACTTAAGCCAGCTGCCTTGTTTCCTGTCTGCCATTATTGGCCAAGCTTGATTAATTCAGGTGTGTCAGATTATTGTTGCCGTGACTACTGAGGTCAGGCACACCTGAACTAATCAATTTGGCCAATAATGGCAGACAGGAAACAAGGGAGCTGGCTTAAGTTCAGGAAGTAGTGCAGCTGTGCATAAAGTCAATTGGTATATATATATATGGGGAAGATTAAAAGGCCATGATGGACAGAGGCAAATTTTTGTTTTTTTTTGTGACCACAGAGAGTCAGGACCTCAGCTTAACGTCTCATCCGAAGGACAGTGCTCTTTGAGTGTATAGTGTCCCCATTACTATAATGGGGCGTTAGGACCCACACATAGCACAGAGCACCCCCTGCTGGACTCACTAACAACTACAACTATAGTATAGTGTGTGCTACTGCTGTCAGAGAAAAACACTACAATATAGTGTGTGCTGTCAGAGAAATAGACTAAAGTTTAGTGTGTGTTGTCAGATAAATACACTACAGTAAAGTGTCCAGTACAGTATAGTGTGTGCTGTCAGATAAATACACTACAGTGTATAGTGTGCTGTCAGAGAAATACACTACAGTATAGTTTCCAGTCCACTACAGTATAGTGTGTGCTGTCAGATTAATACACTACAGTATAGTGTCCTCTACAGTATAGTGTCCGTCCAGGAGCTTCAGTTCGCTTTGTGTTTTGGCAAACACGGTCAGTGTTTATCATTGAAACAACACAGGCCTTCTTACACACAAATAACAAACGACAGATCCCAGTCTATAAGAGAAAAGCCCACTAATATAATATTCATCCACGCACATGATGATCATCACCTGCATTTCACATCACTCGTGTTTTCTGAAACATTACTTTAATTTTACTGGCCAACACATTAGATAGCTATGGCTGTGTTAATACGGCACATTTAATAAATAAACAAATGCATGATGCAACAGCCACACGATATCTTTGTGTTTTGTTTTTACGTCAAGCTCATTCAAACAAAGTTTAACAAACTGAATCATTTCCGCCCATATGCGCTACATAGAACTGACATTTTCACAGAACAACACGTCACATATTAATAAAGGAATATTATTATTCATACAGGTCATGTGTGAAATATGAGCTTACATCCATCTGCAGAGGTACTAATCTCAGCCGACATTTCTCTGAGACCACGAATCCCTTCGGTAGATCAATGTACTGACCCCATTCCTCCGAGAAATACTGAAGCACCAGTTTACGATGAACATCGATCTGACGCCCGTAGATAGACAGAAACTTTTGGATGAGCACTTCATATCCCGAGCCCACGGGCACAGACGAGGGCCGAGAGGACACGGAGAAGGAGAATAACACAGGGACCTGCTGGCTATTGCTGCTGTGTGTGTCCGCCATGATCCTGTGAATCAAGAGTGATGTCCGACTCACAAATGAATTGTTCTGAAGAACCGATTCATAAGAATCGAGCTAATAAAGTTGTGAACTGGGGCCTGTTCTTCACTCAGTCAGTTAGCTGGATTTGGGGTTGTGATTTGCCATGATCTTGGATTGTTTGGTTCTTCGACACATCCTGGACTTGCTGTCATAGAAACAGGTCCGTTAGCTTGAACCTGCTCTTATTTAAACAGGATAGATCGCGGCTGAATCGGGAAGTCCTTTAGCGCAGCGCAGCGCGGTACTAGCGGCAGTGCCTAATTTCTGAGAATTTTTTTTCTCATGAAAAGATCGTCGTGAGGGTGTCGTTTATACGTTAATATTTTGTTGGAAATACACATTAATGTTCGATTCGATATCGGGCTTTAACAACAGCGCAACATGTTTGCATTGCCAAAAAAATCTTTGCGAGTGGCGCTCTTTCCGATGCGGAGAACTTGATAAGTGCTCTGTCGTGGCATTCGATTAGGCTTATATAAATGTGCAGCCAAGTTACTTTTATATTTTTTAAAATTCCAGATTAATAATATTATATCATTTTTTAAAAAGACAGTTGACTTAGTAAAATCTCTTAGATGGTGTGTGACTATGTTCCATCACAAATCAATGTGAAAGCAAAATGGCCAGGATCTGTGCATGACTCAAGAATTTTCAGAGATTCACATTTATACACATTATTTGAACGTGGTAAGGAAAATTATACATATCAAGCTCACTGTATTATATACACTTTTGCTGATCCTAAAAGAACTGCAATTTCTATTATACAGGTGATGGTAACAGGATCCAGCTTGGAGACAGGTGTTTTATGACCCCATTCCCTGACCCAAACCCCAGACCAATTACAATGCAGCTCTAGCCAGGACAAGGGCACAATTAAATGAACTCAACTAATGGGAAGATTTCAGCATCTGACGGGGCCTGTGACATTGCATTTGCCATATTACACAACATTGCCAACATCAGAAAAAAAGAAACGTTTCATTAAGCCTAAATGTTTAATAAAAGACAAGACAAATTTACGCAGTTCCTTGAGTTTTATTTCAATAGTTCTTTGTAAAGAAAAACCTGTTATTCCGTCATCTTTTGCCTGCAATAAGATATATTATTGAAGGTCAGTAATAGTGTATTTTACTCTGAAGTTGTGGAGGTTACTCTAGACTTATAGGGAACGAATTTCACCCTGTGTCGTTTGTCACACATGCCTCATGCTACTGTACAAACAAAAAGGAAAAGTTGTCTTTAAAGTGCCCAGCTCTGTATCACTGCTTTTTGTAGACTCTTTTGTGCTGGGACTCAGAAATAATAGGCATACAAGTATAAATCAATTAAAGTTATTTATGCTCTTGCAGGTAGTCTACTTCCTCCAAAGGACAGTCATCTGAGAAGGTTTCTTTACTCTGCAGTGCAATGTGATTAATAACACATGGCAAGATATTTTTACATTAAAGGGGGGGTTGATTGCGATTTCACTTTTTT
The DNA here is from genome assembly GCF_016745375.1 of Pimephales promelas. The sequence goes on along the minus strand of NW_024122006.1, from coordinate 749,377 downwards.
GATTTTAAATAGTGTGTAATATTGCTGTTGGTGCATGAACCAAAGTTGCAGCACTGAAAGTTCAGTGTAAGCAGAGATATCGGGTGCTTCTCAATATCCCTCCTCGTCTCCTCGCTCCTCCGTCCTCCCTCCTATGACCCGGAAACCGATCGAGCTCAGCCATCTTGAAGGACATCTCAATTCTCTAATTGCACCGTGAGGAGTCGAGGATCGAGGAGATAGGAGGCTTCCTGAGGAGTCATAAGCGAGGATACACAGGTGCATCCTACGCGGAACTGTTATATTGACTCAACGTGACGCACGTGTCAATTCTCCTCCCACTTTACATCGGTCACAATCATTTTAATTTATACTTTACCTTTGCAGTTTATATAAACCACACATCTCAGATATTTCAACAGTATAGCCTATCTTTATTATTATTTATTATGAATTTATTAAATAACCAAACTTCAACATCATAAGGGCAGATCCTTTTAGCGCTGCTGATGACACTGTGGAGTGACGCTCGAGTGATCAAGAATTCCAATGGATATAAAAAAGCTTTTATTCGATTCCTCTGTCCTCCTTTCCTTTCCTCGCTTCCTTCCCTCGCGTCCTACAGGGGGTGGAGCTGAGACGCAAGGAAAGGAAACAAGGAAAGGAAACGAGGATGCACAAATAAGAAATGAGAAGCACTCATCGTCTTTTAAAAACCAGGAAGTATATTGCCTACAAAAATGACTCGATTAGGACTACAGCAGGGTTTTAGACGTCACTAACCCATACATTTGCATCAACCCTCCCTCCGGAATATGCAGAAAAGGGCATGCGCATATTTCTGCGGCTCGTCGAGTGTGACGCTGTACTTCGTCAACAATGGATACAATTTATGTTTGATTATGTTCCTTAAAATGACGATCGTAATCTAGCTCTCTGTGCTGCGCATTTTACGAAAGACAGCTTCCAGAATCTCCACGAGTTCAATGCCGGATTCAACAAGAAACTGTTACTAAAACATGAAGCAGTTCCAACTTTAAAACCAGAGGCAGCAGTTGTTGGGCCACAACCTGTAAGTAGTAGCCTGACTTCGTCATACTCATATTCAAGAGAGAATATGAGTCTGAAACTCCTCCGTTGGGCTTTGATTATGAGGCGTGTCGTAACCGAACCAGGAAAAAAAAAAAAAAAACCTCTGCACTCAATTGGATAGTAGACCTACAAGTAAGTCAAGTCCTTTGCATAGCGCAGTTTTCAAATACAGAACGTGGCCTAACTTTATTTATTTTAGAAGTTAAATAACGAGTGTTGCTTCTTTTACTTACTTCTCCATGAGTGCCACCAAAGGAGAAACCACAACGACCACAGGCTTTTCATTACGTCCCATTTTCTTAACGACCATCAGAGCCAGCTGATAAGTTACACTTTTCCCGAATCATGTAGGAAGGACGCCAAAAATATCTTTCCGATCGACAAATGCCTTGATTGCAGTTCTCTGTTTGTCTATTAAAATGAATGCGCTGTCGATTTATTTTACAAAAGACGCGACAGTGGAATCTATACATCTCAATTCTCCCGCTGCAGTCATCTTTGACAAGCGCTCTTTGATAACGTGATGATTACGTCCCTGCAGATCATCTGTCCATCATCGTATAAAGCCCGCCCTGGCAATTTGATTGGCCTGATCATTTTTTGACTGATCATAATTACTCCTCAATGGATCGAGTCCAGACTGAACTTCCCGACCAAAAAATGTTGTGGGCGGAGTTCGGGCTGGCATCCAGGCTATGTAAGTAGGCTAATGCTGCGTTCACACCGAACGCGAATAGCGCGTCAAATTCGCGTCTGACGCGTCTAGTTTGACACTTGACCACTTTGTGTTAATTGACTTTATGCACAACTGCATTACTTCCTGAACTTAAGCCAGCTCCCTTTTTTCCTGTCTGCCATTATTGGCCAAATTGATTAGTTAAGGTGTGCCTGACCTCAGTAGTCACGGCAACAATAATCAGACACACCTGAATTAATCAAGCTTGGCCAATAATGGCAGACAGGAAACAAGGCAGCTGGCTTAAGTTCAGGAAGTAGTGCAGCTGTGCATAAAGTCAATTTGCGTGTCAAGAGTGAAACTGACGCGCGTAAAAACAAAAGTTTGAAGCGAAATGTACGAGCGTGATGCAAGTCAGAATCGAAATCCATTGGCGGCCATTGTTTTTATGTCGACCGAGCATTCATCATGAGAGTTACCGCTCTCTATTTACTCTGGAGAGCAGTACAATGGCGTGGGGATCATCATCGCCATATATTTGTGTCCACCGGACCCTTCGGAGGTGAACCGTTTGGTGAGTATTTGCACGCTCCAGGAGCTGCGCTGGATGACGGCCGCTGTCAGCGGTACTTCCGCCTGTCATGCACCCACTTTGATGACCTGTTGTCCTGCATCGAAGCGAGGATCACCCTCGCCCTTTATCCATCTAATCTAGCTGTCATTTATTTTTGTTTTGATGATAAATAGAGCCAGCCTTCAAAAGTTATTAACCTGTCCTGTGATTATTTTCTCACGTCCAGACACGAACTTATGCACACATGTATGTTGGTTGTCTTTACATCACAATAATATTTCATATAATCTCGATATGGAATAACATTCAATACAAAATTATTATATATAGAAATAAAGTTATAAGTGATAAAATATTTGCGTTGTTGTGCATAATCCCACCATGCATTTAGTCATATTAAAAATTAATTTATTGAAGCATCCATACTTCACCACGTGAGCAAGAAGCTAGGCTCCTGATTGGTTAACGTGGCGCGAATCGTGGCGAAACATTCTTCAATGAGACTGTATGTATGACAACTGAATTTACTCGTTCTTGTGTAACATCATGCTTTCTCTTTTTCAGATTTCAGAGAACCCAAAGGAAAAGAGGCAGAAGTGCAAGACAGAAAAACCTAAAAACCTGAACCGTTGGATCACATGGACAAATGCTGAAGTGCTTTCCCAGACAGTAAACTGACATAGAATCAACGTGGAAACGACGTCTCTCATGACATTGAAACAACGTTGATTTGCTCATCGAATTAACGTTGAACCAACATCAGACGCGGCATTCTTCAAAGCTAAATGAAATCGAAAATTGGTTTGCTTTCATAACGTTGAAACAACGCGTTGATTTCAAGTTGATTTTCCGTTAGTTTTGAAAGAATGACGCATCTGACGTTGGTTCAACGTTAATTCGATGATCAAAACAATGTCAGATCAACGTTGTTTCGATTTCATATTTCCACGTTGATTCAATGTCAGTTTGTTATCTGGGTTTGTCCTGTTTCTGCCCCTTTCCTTTTTAAAGAATAATCTTTTAAAGGGTTAATTCACCCAAAAATGAAAATTCTGTCAGTATTTACTCACCCTCATGTTGTTCCAACCCCGTAAGACCTTCGTTCATCTTCGGAACACAAATTAAGATATTTAAGATATTAGTCCATAGGCTTCTTGAGGGAATGACTTGCTGACCTCGAAAAGTCATTAAAGACATCGTTAAAATAGTCCAAGTTACTACAGGGGCTCAATCTTAAGTTGATCAAACGACGAGAACTTTTTGTACGCAAAAACAACAAAAATAACGACTTTATTTCAACTATTCGTTTATTTCTCCCTCTGCCTCGAGTCAGGTTACTAGTTTAATAGCGTAAGCTTCTGTTATTGTATGTCACACGCATCACACACATGACCAGCGTCGGCCAATAGTGAGCCTACGTGTGACGTAGCTCTTTGCAATCACACTACGTTAACTGACTACAGGCCCAGAAGGAAGTGAATAGTTGAAATAAAGTCGTTATTTTTGTTTGTTTTTGCGCACAAAAAGAATTCTCGTCGTTTGATAAAGTTAAAATTGAGCCACTGTAGTCACTTGGACCATTTTAACGATGTCTTTGATGACTTTTCGATGCCAGCAAGTGTCATTCCCTCAAGAAGCCTATGGACTAGTATGCAGGAGTGATCTTAATATCTTAATTTGTGTTCCGAAGATGAACGAAGGTCTTACGGGGTTGGAACAACATGAGGGTGAGTAAATACTGACAGAATTTTCATTTTTGGGTGAACTAACCCTTTAATGTTTGTCACTGATTGAATTAAATAAATTGACTCAACTGCTGAAAATGTGTCATTTATATTTTAAAAGGTTTTCACCAAATTTTGAAATGGTCAGGAATTTGTTGACACACCATTGAAGTGTTTTAGAAATGTTTCAACATTAACTTGGTACATCAGATGGCAACATTGACATTCCTTTTTTTTCAGTGTTTCAACTTGTATTTGGAATCAACATCATATTGTAACATTGATCAAACCATATTACCAAAAATTATTCTTGTTAATTTATCAGACGGCCACAACAAAAGCAAGTCATCATCATCATCATCATCATCATCATCATCATCACTGATTCAGTGATTTTCGCATGGTCTAGACTGGTTTCGGATATTCGCTTTTATGCATCCAGTATAGCCTGGGTGTAATGTTTTGTTCTTCCTACATCGACTACCTTTATCAAAGTAATATGTTCTTTTCTTTTTCATTGGTAGTGTAGGGCCTATGTACCACAAGGATTCTCTGTGGCAATTACCACCAACAATGGAGTCGAGGCTCTCAATAAATCATTGAAGAGCTTTTACCTCAAATTTTCAGGAACAAGAATTAGATCACAGAGGAAGAGATCCACTGATTTCGTCCATTTCTTCATTGCTGCATGGCCTGCAAAATGTCCGTCACTACTCAGAAGCTTTGGGTAGAAAAATGTGCTCAAACAGTACACTTTAAGACCTTTGCTGATCAACATCAGTCTCTGTCTCAGTCTGGGTGTTCAGTCTCTGTCAGGGTTGGTGATTATTCCTCCAAGTCAGTTGCTCTGGATTGTGGAGTACCTCAAGGTTCAATTTTGGGACCTATTCTTTTTTTTGTTTTTGCTGCCTCTAGGTCAAATATTCAGAAAACATGGCATATCTTATCACCTATATGCCGATGATATTCAGATTTATTTACCGATTGGAGCTGGAGGATCAAGTCCTAATTTTTCCCTGGTTGATTGTTTACAGGAGGTGACTAATTGGTTACAGCAAACCTGCTTGCAATTAAATATTAGCAAGTCGGAAGTTATGGTGTTTGGGATGAAGAAGGCTGATAGCGGACTAACCGATTTTTTAGGTACATGGGAAACATACGTTAAGCCTAAAATTAGAAATCTACGTGTGATTTTTGACTCTGCTTTTATGTTTGACCATCAGGTTAAAAATGTGGTAAACAATTGTTTTTATCAGTTAAGGACTATTGCAAGAAGGAAGTCTTTTCTGACTGTCTCTGATTTGGAAACTGTGATTCACGCATTCATTTCTACACGTTTGGATTATTGTAATGCTGTGTATGTAGGAATCAATCAATCTCTTATGTTAAGATTACAGTTGGTGCAAAACGCTGCAGCAAGGCTCCTTGCTGGTATTAAGAAGAGGGAGCATATTACTCCTGTTTTGAAAAGGCTTCATTGGCTCCCTGTGAAATATCGGATAGAGTATAAGATTTTGTTATTTGTTTATAAAGCATGAGCTGGCCCCGGAATATATCAAGGACCTTATGAACTCCAGTAGAACTCAAAGGTCTTTTAATTGTTCCCTGCTCTTTGTTCCAAGGACTCGTCTTAAAATTAAAGGTGATCGAGCCTTTTCAGTCGCTGGCCCTAGCCTAGACTATGGAATGCTCTTCCCCCTGACATTAGAACTGTATCATCAGTTGATGTTTTTAAAAGTCGTGTGAAAACCTATTTGTATTCTGTCTGTTTTAACTCTTGATTGTGTTATTATACATTGTGTCTTTCTTGTTCTCTCTTTTTACTCTCTCTTTTTACCTTTGTACGTTTTTATTTGTTTTGAGATGTACAGTCCTTTGGTCTACGTTGTAGTTGAAAGGGCTATACAAATAAATGAGACATGAGACTTGAGGACAGAGGAGAGCGCGGCTGACAAAGGTGAAGTTTATGAAAAATAAGACTTTAAAAAAAGAAAAAAAAAAACACGAATACAGTTTAACATACAGGTAGATGGTGAAACCTGCAGGGCATTTCTGCCTGTCGCACCTCCACCGGTGCCTAAGAGATTGAGGTGTACTGCAGGTGTACATGCTGTGGAACACTACAAAGGGCATTAATGGGTCATCAGCTGGGGACCACCAGTCACGGATGTTTCGCTCCTTTAACCCCAGTACATCTCATGGTGGCGGAGCGATGGCAGGGATTTCTCCCTGCCACCCCCTGCTGATGCCCTAGATGGAGACTGGACCCCAATTCTTTGCCTTCCTTCTCAGCCACAGCCAGTAACTTCCTCTTTCAGCTTCTTCTGCCAGCTCTTTCATGGCTTTCCGGTGCCTTATACCTGTTGCACCCATGTCGCGGAGCAGACGAGAGGTTGAGGAGCCCACGAACCCCCGGCACCCCACCTCCACAGGGTATGTGACTGCCCTCCAACCAGCCTCCCTGCACTCTGCAGCCAGATCAGAGTATTTGGCCCGCTTCCGCTCATGGGCAGCTTCAAGTCCTCCTTCCCATGGGACTGTGAGCTCCACCATCAGGACCACCTTGCAAGCAGCAGACCACAGCACCAGATCTGGACGCAACGACGTTTCCACTATCTCCCTGGGAAACTGGAGCTGCTTCCCAAGGTCGACTGCTAGTGTCCACCCCTTGCCCGGTGTAAGGAGTCTTCCTGTGTCCTTCCGGTGGTGGGTGTTACCCCTCTCCCCAGCCCTCGCGAACTGGATGGAATGTGCGATTAGGGCCGGGGGCCTGCTATTCGCTTCCTGCCTACATGTTTCCACTACCTCAGCGAGCTTCTTCAGCACCAGGTCGTGCCTCCACCTGTAGCGCCCCTGTGCCAACGCTGTTTTGCAGCCAGACATGATGTGTTGGAAGCTCGCATTAGCAGTGCTGCACAGGAGGCAAGATTCCTCATTGCCGAACCATCGGTGGAGGTTGCGGGGGCAAGGTAAGGTGTCATATGCTGCTCTGACAAGAAAACTTAGCCTGGCCTGAGGAATCTTCCATACATCAGACCAAGCCAGCTGCCTGTCTAGAACGCCTTCCCACGACAGCCAGCCTCCCTGTTGGCCCTGGGACACTGCTTTGATGGTAAGCCTCTCGTGTTCAGCTCTCATCACCTCTGCTGCCACCATTGCCTTCCTCTCTTCTTTGGATGCATTCGACCAGAAGAGGGGGGCCTGTCCCCACCCGACGCCTGCCCGGCCGTCCTGTACTCTGCCAAGCACTTCCCTGTGTTGCAGCCTACTTATTGCCAGGTCCACTTCCTCCTTGGCCCTCCATTTCCTCCCGGTTAGAACCTGGGCATCCGCAGCTCTCACCAGAGGGTCAGTGGACTCTCTTAGTTCCATGATCAACCGCACCTTCTCCTGTTTATATCCCCCGCTGATGGAACGTAGGGGCAGCTGAAGCTTGGTCTTGCCAAAGAGACCTACATCAGAAAGGCATCTTGGTAGCCCGAGCCATTTCCTTATGTACGAGTTTGCCAAACTATCCAACTTGCACACTGTGGAGGAGGGAACTTCACTCATCTTGAGTGGCCACATTATTCTTTGGTACAGTGTGAATTGGTAACACCACACCTTGTATTTGCCTGGGAGCTGACTGAGGTTGATCCTGGAAAGGCCATCTGCCAACTGCTTCTTCACGGCGTTCCCCATCTGTTTATCCGTAAGGTCTGCAGAGTAAGTTCGGCCGAGGCTCCGGACAGGCTGGCTTGACAACAAGGGGATTTCCTCACCGCCAGCGCTAAAGATGGTGCGGTCACTCCTGACCCCTTTCTGAAGGGACAAGCTTCGTGACTTTGAGGGTTTGATTCTCATTCTTGCCCACTCCACAAGTTCGTCAAACCTCTTGAGCAGTCTCACAGTGCATGGAGCTGTCTGGAGAATGGTGGTAACGTCATCCATGTACCCTCTCAGTGGGGGTAGCCTTTGGCCTGATGGCAACTTCACTCCTCCAACCACCTGCCTTGCCCCAATGAGGATGATCTCAAATGCTGCTACAAACAAAATTGGGGAGATTGAGCACCCCATGGCAATGCCAACTTCAAGTCGTTGCCACTTTGTGGTGAAGTCTTCGTGTGTGCAGCATATCTGGATGTCCTCAAAGTATCTGGATATCAATACTTTACAGGGATCAGGGATATAGAAGAAGTCCAGGGCGTATGTAATAAGTTGGTGGGGAACAGACCCGTAGGCGTTGGCAAGATCTAACCAGACGACATGCAGATCGCCCTTCTCCCTCTTCGCCCTCTGAATCTGTTCCCATATCACCGAGGAATGTTCAACACACCCTGGAAAGCCTGGTATGCCCGCCTTCTGACAGCTGGTGTCTATAAATCCGTTACGCGTAAGAAACGAGGTCATCCTCTTGGCCATGATGGAAAAGAATATCTTTCCTTCTACGTTTAGAAGGGCTATGTTCCTAAACTGGTCGATATCCTTTGAGTCTTGCTCCTTGGGAATGAGGACAGACAGGGCTCTCCGCCACTCTACGGGGACAACTTCTTTTTTCCATGCTGCTCCTAGGAGTTTCCACAGGATCCTCTGCACACCGGGACAATGCTTGTACAGTTTGTAGGGTATTCCATTGGGGCCTGGTGCTGAGGCGGCTCTAGCCTTCCGAATGATATCTGCGACCTCACTGAGTTTCGGGGGTGCAGTATTAAAGGGCACAGCTGGGGGGGCTGGGCGAGGAACATACCCCGGGGAACCCAGAGGAATCAGTCTATCAGCATCACTGAGCTGCTGACTGAAATGCCTTTCCAGCTCCTCCTTTGTTGTCTCCAACTTCCCACTCCTCCTATCCTCCAGCAGCTGCCTTGCATGCTTGAAGGGATTCTTGAAGAAATCACTCCTCTCTTTCTCCTTTCGTTTCCTGCGCTTACGAATGCGCTCAGCCCTTCGCAAGCCAGCCAGGCTCTCCTTCACGTCTTTCCACAGTGATTTCAGACCTTCTTTCTCCTCTTCCTCAGCTTTCCTCCACTGCTTTCGCAGCTGGCGCCGCCTCTTCACCAACTGCTCAATCTGTTGTTCCCTCCTTCCTTTCGGCCTTGGGCCTGCGCATTTCTTCCCCGAGATTATTCCGAACCTGCCTCTACACTCTTCATACAAGATGTCTCCGATGAGATTGAGCTTGGCCTCGACGTTGCCACGAAGTGAGTGATCTAGAATGGTACTAAGATCCACATCCAGATTTTGCCACACTGCCACTTCCTTGGCTTTTGGCCACTTGATCGCTTGTCTCCGCCCTGGCTCTCTTCTTTCCCCTCTACAACCTGGCCCTTGGTTATCAGGCCCAAATGATGTGCTCTCCGCTAGACCACCCTCAACAGGATCACTCTCCACAATTAGATCTCCTCCCTCTACTTCCTGCTCCCTCTCCTCAGCTGTGGATCCCTCAGCACTGTGGTGTGTAACCCGGCTCTGGAGGCCACTTGTCTTACCTGCAGCTTGTGCGGCAGTGCAATGCTGCTGGAGACTCTCTTCTACACACTTCATCTTTCCCTGATGGATCCGTAATCCTCTGAACGTGGTCTTCTTCTCCCACCCACACCTGCATTTCCTCAACCTCTTAGTCTCGTTGTCTATATTCGATCCAGTCGTTGCCGAGAAATCCGTCCGATTTGGCCCTTCTTCCATCCCGCCTCTCGGAGGGCCGCCGGGTTGTTTTCCTTTATGCGTTTTCGTAGTCAGGTTAAGGGTGTCCCCACGGGGACAAGTGGATTGGGTGACTAGCCTTCCACTCCCAGTGCAGACTTTCCTGCCGTCCGCCAGTCTTTCCTGGCCGCCAACTGCACTTTCACAGCAGTCACTGGAAACCAGATATTAGTTTAACATACAGGTAGATGGTGAAACCTGCAGGGCATTTCTGCCTGTCGCACCTCCACCGGTGCCTAAGAGATTGAGGTGTACTGCAGGTGTACATGCTGTGGAACACTACAAAGGGCATTAATGGGTCATCAGCTGGGGACCACCAGTCACGGATGTTTCGCTCCTTTAACCCCAGTACATCTCATGGTGGCGGAGCGATGGCAGGGATTTCTCCCTGCCACCCCCTGCTGATGCCCTAGATGGAGACTGGACCCCAATTCTTTGCCTTCCTTCTCAGCCACAGCCAGTAACTTCCTCTTTCAGCTTCTTCTGCCAGCTCTTTCATGGCTTTCCGGTGCCTTATACCTGTTGCACCCATGTCGCGGAGCAGACGAGAGGTTGAGGAGCCCACGAACCCCCGGCACCCCACCTCCACAGGGTATGTGACTGCCCTCCAACCAGCCTCCCTGCACTCTGCAGCCAGATCAGAGTATTTGGCCCGCTTCCGCTCATGGGCAGCTTCAAGTCCTCCTTCCCATGGGACTGTGAGCTCCACCATCAGGACCACCTTGCAAGCAGCAGACCACAGCACCAGATCTGGACGCAACGACGTTTCCACTATCTCCCTGGGAAACTGGAGCTGCTTCCCAAGGTCGACTGCTAGTGTCCACCCCTTGCCCGGTGTAAGGAGTCTTCCTGTGTCCTTCCGGTGGTGGGTGTTACCCCTCTCCCCAGCCCTCGCGAACTGGATGGAATGTGCGATTAGGGCCGGGGGCCTGCTATTCGCTTCCTGCCTACATGTTTCCACTACCTCAGCGAGCTTCTTCAGCACCAGGTCGTGCCTCCACCTGTAGCGCCCCTGTGCCAACGCTGTTTTGCAGCCAGACATGATGTGTTGGAAGCTCGCATTAGCAGTGCTGCACAGGAGGCAAGATTCCTCATTGCCGAACCATCGGTGGAGGTTGCGGGGGCAAGGTAAGGTGTCATATGCTGCTCTGACAAGAAAACTTAGCCTGGCCTGAGGAATCTTCCATACATCAGACCAAGCCAGCTGCCTGTCTAGAACGCCTTCCCACGACAGCCAGCCTCCCTGTTGGCCCTGGGACACTGCTTTGATGGTAAGCCTCTCGTGTTCAGCTCTCATCACCTCTGCTGCCACCATTGCCTTCCTCTCTTCTTTGGATGCATTCGACCAGAAGAGGGGGGCCTGTCCCCACCCGACGCCTGCCCGGCCGTCCTGTACTCTGCCAAGCACTTCCCTGTGTTGCAGCCTACTTATTGCCAGGTCCACTTCCTCCTTGGCCCTCCATTTCCTCCCGGTTAGAACCTGGGCATCCGCAGCTCTCACCAGAGGGTCAGTGGACTCTCTTAGTTCCATGATCAACCGCACCTTCTCCTGTTTATATCCCCCGCTGATGGAACGTAGGGGCAGCTGAAGCTTGGTCTTGCCAAAGAGACCTACATCAGAAAGGCATCTTGGTAGCCCGAGCCATTTCCTTATGTACGAGTTTGCCAAACTATCCAACTTGCACACTGTGGAGGAGGGAACTTCACTCATCTTGAGTGGCCACATTATTCTTTGGTACAGTGTGAATTGGTAACACCACACCTTGTATTTGCCTGGGAGCTGACTGAGGTTGATCCTGGAAAGGCCATCTGCCAACTGCTTCTTCACGGCGTTCCCCATCTGTTTATCCGTAAGGTCTGCAGAGTAAGTTCGGCCGAGGCTCCGGACAGGCTGGCTTGACAACAAGGGGATTTCCTCACCGCCAGCGCTAAAGATGGTGCGGTCACTCCTGACCCCTTTCTGAAGGGACAAGCTTCGTGACTTTGAGGGTTTGATTCTCATTCTTGCCCACTCCACAAGTTCGTCAAACCTCTTGAGCAGTCTCACAGTGCATGGAGCTGTCTGGAGAATGGTGGTAACGTCATCCATGTACCCTCTCAGTGGGGGTAGCCTTTGGCCTGATGGCAACTTCACTCCTCCAACCACCTGCCTTGCCCCAATGAGGATGATCTCAAATGCTGCTACAAACAAAATTGGGGAGATTGAGCACCCCATGGCAATGCCAACTTCAAGTCGTTGCCACTTTGTGGTGAAGTCTTCGTGTGTGCAGCATATCTGGATGTCCTCAAAGTATCTGGATATCAATACTTTACAGGGATCAGGGATATAGAAGAAGTCCAGGGCGTATGTAATAAGTTGGTGGGGAACAGACCCGTAGGCGTTGGCAAGATCTAACCAGACGACATGCAGATCGCCCTTCTCCCTCTTCGCCCTCTGAATCTGTTCCCATATCACCGAGGAATGTTCAACACACCCTGGAAAGCCTGGTATGCCCGCCTTCTGACAGCTGGTGTCTATAAATCCGTTACGCGTAAGAAACGAGGTCATCCTCTTGGCCATGATGGAAAAGAATATCTTTCCTTCTACGTTTAGAAGGGCTATGTTCCTAAACTGGTCGATATCCTTTGAGTCTTGCTCCTTGGGAATGAGGACAGACAGGGCTCTCCGCCACTCTACGGGGACAACTTCTTTTTTCCATGCTGCTCCTAGGAGTTTCCACAGGATCCTCTGCACACCGGGACAATGCTTGTACAGTTTGTAGGGTATTCCATTGGGGCCTGGTGCTGAGGCGGCTCTAGCCTTCCGAATGATATCTGCGACCTCACTGAGTTTCGGGGGTGCAGTATTAAAGGGCACAGCTGGGGGGGCTGGGCGAGGAACATACCCCGGGGAACCCAGAGGAATCAGTCTATCAGCATCACTGAGCTGCTGACTGAAATGCCTTTCCAGCTCCTCCTTTGTTGTCTCCAACTTCCCACTCCTCCTATCCTCCAGCAGCTGCCTTGCATGCTTGAAGGGATTCTTGAAGAAATCACTCCTCTCTTTCTCCTTTCGTTTCCTGCGCTTACGAATGCGCTCAGCCCTTCGCAAGCCAGCCAGGCTCTCCTTCACGTCTTTCCACAGTGATTTCAGACCTTCTTTTTTATATTGCACCCCATAAACACAATCATGCAAAGAAAAAAAGCAGAAAAAAAAGCAACAAATTAGTTCACAGTGTACTAAGATAATTTAAATCTCATTTACTAGTAATGAAGGTGTTGCTGCTACTGTTCCCTGGATGTGGGTCTGGAAGAGCTGAACCCAGGGATGCCCTTCACAACAGGTCAATTCACATTCAACCCAAGGGTCCTTTTTCTTGGTTGCTTTTAAACAGACAATCATTTATTTAACAGTGCCTTTTTAAAAGAGACTATAGGCCTATAATAGGCCTAGTAAATATTACCATTATGTAGAATATTTTTTGTTCTTTACTTTCACCATGTTCACTAGTGTGGTGACTCTGACATGACAATGAACAAAGTAATTATGAAATTATTGAAATACAAAAAAAATAAATAAAATAATAATAATGAGTTATTAAAACATCTAACATGGCCACCACAAACGCATTTAATCTGTCTGTTACTTTTACCAGCCCTCTCTCCTGCCTTTTACACACTTAAAAATTCGGCATAAACTTGGCTTTCATTAAAAGCTCATGTTCTGCTTGGGAGAAAAACTTCTTTGGCCATTCTGAACAGCCAATAGAAGCGCTGCTGATCAATCGATAGCCTACATATCCCCTTTTAAACCAACGCATGAACGCGCAGTTATCTCAGATAACTCAATCCAGCAATTCTAATCATAAACAACAGGAGTGTTCGAAGAACCCAATTAGCTCATGATTAATCATGATTAGCACGATTATATTATCTTGGATGTCTCATTTGATCTCGGATGCTTTAAGCAACCTACAAAAAACGGGCCCCTGTAATGTGGTGGTTGTAGGATATCAAAAGTCCAAACAAAGTGTATTAACGTTCAATGATGACTGAAACCAATCGAATCTTTTCAATGAATCATTGAAACAAACAGTTCGATAGAAGCGATTCGTTAAAATGACTCAAAATTCCCCTGCTATGACATGAAAGTGGCACCTCTTTAAAATCACCCTTGCTTAAACAATCATTACTTCCTGCTTAGCCTGTAAATTGTATGTATGCATGTAGTAGGGCTATCAAATTTCTTTGTCATCCTTCCCCCAAAAAGTCCTCAGAGTGTGTAAAACCCGGACTGGAAAAACTAAAGACCCTCTGTGGTGTAAAGCAAGTTTTGAATATTATACTGTATGTCTATGTTGTGTTTTTAATTTGCTTCAAGACAAATCATGTCCAAATTACTGTAATCAGACAAACACACCATTGCCAATTCTCTTAAATCTGTAACCTGCAGTCTTCAAAGTGAAAGGATTAGTTTGACTTGAGGCACTTTGTGAACATTAATATCTGGCAATGGTATCCTGCCTCTCTGAGTGACGGAGTGGAACCCCAAATGATAAAATGCATAATTCATTATCAGTTTTATTATGAATTGATAAAACTAGCAAACATAGTCAATGTTAAAATTACAGAAAATATAGTCCTGACATGGCTTTCTTTCTCAGTATCATGGCATCATTATAAACAGTTCATAGATGATGATATACACTGCTGTGAAAATAAGCTTCACAAAGATGAAGAACAGGAATTGCTTGTTTCCAGTCAGTCTATTGAAGTCAAATTCAGTCCTTCTTTTCTCTTGATAAAGAAATGTGAGCAAAACCGTTACACGTTTGAAATGAGTGATGCTTTGCTGTCTTTTTCTTGCATTGGTTTCTGACATGCTTTTCACCATACATTGAAAACGTTAATGCATGTAAACACAATTGTCATTTACTATAAAATAATTCAGTAAATAAAACTGATTGACATCATTGCACATATTTTTGAAAAGAAAAAGCTTTTAAAAAATGCTTTAAATATAATTCACAGTGAATCTCAAATGTTTCAACCCTGTTTAACAAGACTAAAACAAAATAATAATCAACCAAAAAGAAGAAAATATTCATTTTCTATGATGCTCAGAAGTATCGCAAAAAAAATTAAATACATACAGTCAGACTTAGTCTGTGTATTTGAAGTATTCACAGTGCATGTGTATATTACACATAATTATAACATTACACATCAACATTAAAAAAAATGGCCAGTTTTATTAAAATAAATCAAACACACATAGCCACTCAAGAGACAAGACTGATGTCAAAAAGATGTCAGTAAGACTGGCTTCATAAGTCAGCGAAAACAACATACACGATTATACTGTAAGTGCTGAATTTGGTTTGGAATTACTTTTTACATCATTTACTGTAAATTTAACTGTAACCATTCAATTTCACTGGGATTGAGTTGCATTGTGGAATGTTAAAGCTTGATGTGCTCATATGACACACTATAGCAATATGTGAAAGTATCTGTTTTGAACATAATCTTTAGTCACCAAATATAAAAGCTTTTCCTTCTCTCTCTCTCTCTCTCTCTCTCTCTCTCTCTCACACACTCACACACATTCACAATCCTATATTACCCAGATGGCCTGTTCTATAGCTCAAGGTCTTTGTGCACTTCCTGTGTCGATATCAGCACACGCAACTGTTCGCTCATGTCCACTCGGAGCACATCTTCATTGGCCTCTTAGATATCTACAAACTCTGACACGGTTCAAACTCTTCACTGAATGACACGGTTTGCAGCTCTGATCAATAATTCACTACAGAAGCTGATCGGATATACAGCGCTACAAACGAGTTGGCGAGTACCTCAGCGTCAGCTTGGCTAAATCAGTTCTCTAAGGTACTGTCTAAGGTTGCTGTCAAGGGCTCGCGCTAGACTTTCTTCTGAGCATTTAATATACTATCATAGACAGAGCTGGTGAGGGGAATGTAGCTTTTCTCTGTGTAGTCCAGGAAGAAGAGCGGGTCGGTGATGGTGGACGGGTTGAAGCCACTCTCCACCAGACCGAACTTCTGCTGCTTGAACGTGCTGGTCATCTCCATAGACTCCTACAGACGCAAACCACATGACACACTGACCATGAGAAAGCCTCAGTCCAGAAGGCAGAGGTGGACATGATTGTGATGAAGTGCAGCTACATAATGAAACTGATTGGGTGCATGAGAAAGTCCAGAAGTCTCAATCTAGACTTCTAAAGGCAGTTTCCACTCAGTATTAAAGGGTAATGAAACTCTGAACTGTGTTAAAATCTCAGAAAATATAGTTTAGTGTACTATAGGTGTAAGGAAACATAATCAACCTTCAAATCTACCTTCATGGCTTTGTTTTAATGTAAGTCTGTGTATTTTATTATATTTTAATAAACATACATTACAAAAATATGATGACACTGATTATTGGTTTATTGCATGTTACACCCAAAACACACCCATTAGTCATTAGTAGAATAGGGACAACCCTTTTAGACCATACGAGACTCAGAGATGAGACTCTGATTGGTTTATTGCATGTTACGCCCAAAACACACCCATTACTCATTAGGAGAATAGGGACAACCCATTTAGACCATACGCCAGAAGCGCCGACTATTTTCCCCGTCACACAGTCACTCAGACTCACACAGTCACACTTACACAGTCACTCAGACTCACACACAGTCACTCACACTCGCACAGTCAGTCACACTCGCACAGACTTGCACAGTCAGTCACACTCGCAGTCAGTCAGACTCACACAGTCACTAAGACTCGCACAGTCAGTCAGACTCACAGTCACTCAGACTCGCACAGTCACTCACATGGTCAGTCACACTCGCAGTCACTCAGACTCGCACAGTCACACTCACACAGTCACTCAGACTAGCACAGTCACACTCGCACAACACTCGCACAGTCACTCAGACTCGCACAGTCACTCACATGGTCAGTCACACTCGCAGTCACTCAGACTTGCACAGTCACACTCACACAGTCACTCAGACTAGCACAGTCACACTCGCACAACACTCGCACAGTCACTCAGACTCGCAGTCACACTCACACAGTCACTGAGACTCACACAGTCACTCAGACTCAGTTACTCAGACTCACACAGTCACACTTGCACAGTCAGTCACACTCGCACAGTCACTCAGACTCGCAGTCACTCAGACTCACAGTTACACTCATACACACTCATACACTCATACTCATACAGTCAGTCAGACTAGCACAGTCACACCAGGCAGCAACCTCTCTGTCTATCTCTTGAAACCAACACAGAAGTTAATTAAACGGCAATTCAAAGACTGACCACTTGAGGCAGGCTGCAAAAGTGACCAAAAAGGGGTTTTGGTCTTTATAGCTTATTTTGCCCTTCATGACAACTGTGAGGGGGTGAATTTTTTTACAACTCATCTGTTTAAATTATATTAAGCCTGTATAATTAAGGGCGTGGCCACTTGAGTGAGAGGTGGATTGTGGCCGTTTGGCTGCTATCTGTCTGCGTCACTCTCAGCAAATTCCAGCAGCTGCTATACTTGCCATCTCTGCCGTCTTTTTTCGGGATTATTTCATACAATTTAACACACGCATTTTACCTCCGCCCACGCCATTGGATTCCGTTGTTGTCGAGTATGGAGAGAATAACCAGCGCTATATTTCTAGTTGTTTTCCTCGCATGCACTAACATTAATGGATGTCTGACAATTTCCTTGCTAAAAACGTCTATAGATACAGTATAGAGACCACACTCCTTATGCAGTACTGTTGCTCTCACGGAACAGATATGCTTATTTAACTTTGTGTTAATAAAAAGTACAGTGAGATTAAATCCTTCAGGTGTCAGTATTTCTCTCCGATTTCTAGTGCATTTACTTGAACTTCTGAGGTAATATCTTTGGTTTAACCCATTTGAAAAATTGGGAGGCGGCCAATTTTAAAATGGACTGAATAAAGCTCTGTACTTGACGTGAGATGCCATGCTGGATGACATGTATGTGCATGAATCACTGTCACACGCACAAGCTCAGAGCAATATTGTAAGTTACTGCATGATAATATTTTTTATAGCAGAATAATAATAATACATCACGATACCCAGTCTCACTATAATAATATTTAAATATAACTATACTAACTATAATTTAACTGTAATAATATTTTTAAAAAAACATGAACTATAACTATTGGCTTTAATTCTTCAATCAGCTGTCACTTTAATGCGAGGCCAGTAGCTCCACCCATGCCTTTTTGCCCATTTTATATTATCAGGTAGTGACACAAAAGCCCCGCCCACTTTAGGCTTAAAAAAAATGCTCTTCAGAAACCTACGGGTGATGTCACGGACACTAAGTCCACGTCCAGTCTATGAGTCACACTCACAGTCATTCAGACTCGCACAGTGAGAATCACAAACAATCACTCAGTCAGACTCATATAGTGACAGTCAAAATCACAGGGGTGGTGGGACATGTCCCCACCACTTTTTGACAGGGTCGATTTTGTCCCCACCACTTTTGAAACATCTCGCGGCACAGATGTACCAATACAAATAAAACATCTCCAGTTAACAGCATCCGTTTCATTTGTTTGTTAAATAACAGGCGATCTAGCACTGAAATGTGTTGTCTTCTCTCGGAAACGCGCTTCAATCCGTTGCGGAGATTCGTTCCGGTGAAATCACAAATCAAAATGCACACAAACGTGTCCCTTTTTCTCATGGGTTCTAATCCGCTCTCGTATATTTTTTTCCCCCACATCAAAACATATACAACCACTGATAAACATTATATCAATTCAACCACTGATAAACATTATTGTTTTTGATGAGGGGGAAAAAAAAAACTATTCGAGTGCGGAATTAGAACCTCAAACCCCCTGAGTCTCGACACGCTAGGCAAAAATTCTACCTCTGGACCATCATTTTACATATACAATCAAGGCCGTATATATTCTATATACTCACTATACTCGGACATTGTGCTCATTTTTATTTATGTACATCAGGAAGCTACAGGACATCGTCTTTCAAAACATGACCTACTCGAAAGAGAAAAAAAGAATGAATGCGTTATTGTACCCAGCACTTTTGAAAATGCCCTTCCGAATGCGTCTCTGTCCCCAGCACATTTCAAACCAAACTTACGCCCATGTGTATAAGTCTATCTTTGGTCTCATTAAACTATAGTTTGTTCCATGTCAAAAAAAAAAAATTGTATTTGAGGTTTCATAACTTGATGGCTATTTAACTTTAACAACATTTTTTATATTATCTTCACTATATGAACGATAAAATAAAATGACATAACCCTGTCTCTGTTTGATAAATGTCAATAAAAATCAATGTTTCATATTTTTAAAATGAAAACAAAAAGATCATGTTCATTTTGTTAATATAGGCTATGCAGTGAAGAGAATCGCGTTGCCTGAACCACATGACCATTAGGCTAATATTTTGATTTTTTTTAAAAGAGGCAGAGTGGTGTTTTATAACATATTTCGTTTTATTGTAGACGGAAAGATGCAGAGTTGTAGCATATTTCCTTTTATCGTTGCCTAAAATATACATAAAGAGTCTGAACTACCAAGGACGCAAGTCCGAACTTTGCGTACTTGGTATTGAGAAACGGCTATAGTGTATGTGAGGGTTTTGTCTGCTTCCTTGTTCTTGTCTGTCATGTGATCCTGCCATGTGTCTTGTCCCATGTTCAGCTGCTCCCCATTATGTGTTGATTAGTCTTCCCAAGTGTTTCAGTTTACCAAACCACCTTGTTATCTTGTTTAGCTTGTGTTCCCTTGTGTTTAATCCCTGTGTTTTAGTTTAGTCCTTGTGAGTTCTTGATGTTGTAATGTTTGTTGTAGTCTCCTTGTTCCCGTCCTGAGTTTCCTGTTCCGAGTGTTCTGTCGTGTACCCTGGTTTACCAGTTTGTTTGTTTATTAAAGTGCTTGCGATTTGATTCACTCTCCGCTTCATTCTTGCCGGCATCATTACAGAATGTGCATGTTCAACGCATTCTCATCCTTTAACGTCATATAGAACGCTATATGACAAAACGGCGCTATACTACGCACATGGCACCCGTTATCGTTAATATAACACG
Source organism: Pimephales promelas (assembly GCF_016745375.1). The sequence goes on along the minus strand of NW_024122006.1, from coordinate 729,539 downwards.
CGCTGTGAGGGCTAAGTTTAGGTGTGGGGTAGGGTGTGCGTGTCATATTCACGCTAAAGGATTTATAACGTCTTGGGTTCGCGTGTTATATTAAAGGAGCTAAACGCAAGTCTCTGAGTTTTTGCAGAACTACGCCCCCTCTGGCGACAAGCGAAACTGCAACCAGAGCTGTGCGCGTTCATGGAGGAACACACACACACATACGCACGTTTGCACGAGCTGTTCATAACTACGGAGCATCAGCCGCACACTGTGCGGCACACATCTTTTGTTACAGTCATAATGAGGTAATACAGTAATAAATCTGCAAGTCATTTATATGAAAGGAAAGGCATTCGAGTAAATTACACACTTGTGTGAGAGGGGGAAACGGGGGTAGTAGAAAACTTCGGTTTTTGTTTCCATCTATCTCCCTGTGCTTACTGTATCCACTTATGATTGAATTATTATGGAAACACGTTCAGTTATCACTTTGTATAGGCTATGACCCGTTTGAGCCCTAGAGACGACCGGAGATCTCTCCGTTTGTTGAAAGCTTCCCGATGTTGACTCTCGTCTTATTCCGACGCATGGCACTGGACAGACAGAAGTTTTATTTTCTGTCTCACGTAGAGTTTGCGTTGGGGTTTGTAATGAGCTACAAGCCGGTCTCTTTCCGCGCCATATACAGATTTAATGAAGTGCACGTCACCGAAAGCAACAGATATGAGCTGGATTTTATTAATCATCGGCTAATTTCAAAATCAGCAAAGACAGCAATAAGAGAGATCGGCAACAGAACTGGTAAGATCATTTCATTTCTTTACTTTTAATGAAGATGGTAGTGTTAAGCGTCTGCGACTTACTTTCACTAATTCACTTTGATTTGCGATAGATTGCGGCGCTTGATGAAGGGGCTCAGCTCAGCTGCTCAGGTGATGCGCGTCGTCATATATGACTAAAATATCATGACATATAGCTTGGTTTCAACAACCAGATGCATTTACACTTGTCCAGTTTCGTCTGGAATACGGCACAGACCACGTCCTCAAGTGGTTTGAGCGATCGAATTCAAATCCGTCTCGAATGCGTTTCGGAGGGCATTTACACCCTGGTCTTTTCACGATCGAATAGCTATCCGATCACAGAAGACACATGAAGTGACCAGGTGTAAACAGCCCCTTTGAATCCATCGTCTACTTTTGTGGAAGCTGACTAGAGTTGTGTCGCTCGAGTTGTCTTCTCTGATACGGAGAATGGCGGCGAATAGCTACACGAACCTGCCAGACATAGCCAGGCGAGCGTGAACGCGCATGACGTCACGCCCAGTCTCAGATTCGAGCCCGAATCCCTCTTATATATTTCACTGTACAGGGTTATAGAGGCGATCGCAGTGATCAAAGAAGGGCTCATTCAGCCCATCAGGCGATTGTTTAAGCATGTATGGGTTAGAAAACGGCTATTTTTAACATGAAAAGTTGCGCAATGCACCTTTAACGATAAAGGGTGCCATGTGCGTAGTATAGCGCCGTTTTTGCATATAGCGTTCTACCGAATATGACGTTAAAGGATGAGAACGGGCTGGCATGTTCTCATATACAGTATGTGCATATATATTGTGCATACATTTTACAATATATATGTACATATATTTCTATATAATTTTACATATATTTAAAATACATTCCACAATATATTGAACACATATCTATACATATATTTTATTTATATATTTCCATATATATATATATATATATGAATTGAATATAATATATATTGAAATATATTCTACCATATATTGAACATATATGGGACCCTATATCTTTACATATATTACCAATACATTATCCCATACAAATTGTAATACATTATGGTGGATAGTTATAAATATAAAATTGCATATATTTTCGGATATATAATTATTACACATATTATATATTAATTTACCGTATATTTCAATATATTGAAAGCGGCAATCGTTTGTATATTTTGCAATATATTACAATATATTTAATATATTGTATAATATAAGTATCATCAATATATTACTCCATGTATCTCCAATATATAATAAATTGGAAAATGGAAAGGAAAATAATTTATTACAATATATTTCACGTAATATATTGGTAAGTATATTTTTCTTTCGTAAGGGTGAGAAGGACCTCAAGTCCTCTCCCCTTTCTGTTTTCCTCTTCATTGTTATACATTTGAGAGGGCTTCCTGGACCCACAAGTCTAGACGGATATTGACTATATATGGACTTATTATATAAATATTATATAACGTATATATAATATCTGAATGAAGTCATGTATGGCTCTATTGGTCAAAACCAGATTACTCCCCTTGTAATTTTGCATGCCACGTATTGGGAAGCTGAGCTATCTTTTCTGGCTTCACCAGCGCTAGTCTTTAATGTATGGTCTATTCACAACTTAAAAGGACGGAGAGAAAAGGCACTTCGTGTTTGGAAGACTTTCATTTCTAACACAGTCAGACTTGCACAGTCAGTCAGACTCACACATTCATTTAGGGTGTATTCACACCAGGAAAGTCCGATAGTTCACTTGCTTTGGTCCGGACCAAATAAATTATTATTATTTTTTTTTTTGGTACGGTTCGCTTTCACACTGCTCTTTTTGCAAGTGAACCAAAATTTGTAAACCAAACCACACGTGTGCTAAGGTCGTCCATTCATTGGACAAGGATTCTCAAGGGAAATCAGGAAGTGCAAAAAAGGCTCAGCATGGAGATATTTCCATACATTTCATACTGCAATATTTGTTCTTTTACTAGTTTTGTGTTAATTCTGTACAAACGCAATATGAAGAAACTAATGAGTATCATATGATACAATGTCATCTATACGAAGTTGTAATTCGGATTTTGAGAAGACAACGAGTGTAACGTTTGAGTGGCTCTATAAACGCGGGGAAATACGACAACTCTCGTCTCTCGTGCATCTTTTCATTCGACCACCTTCTGTTTTTTTTTTTATCTCTGGGCAACATCTCAACTTTGCGTTACAAGTGGCACTGCACAGAAGACGGAGAAGGTATAAAGTTTTCAATCATAGAGAGAGGCTATGTTCACTCATTCAAATAATGAGATTGTGATGATTGTGATGACTCTGATTTTTTTTTTCATGTTACACCCAAACACACCCATTACTCATTAAGAGAATAGGGACTTCCCTTTTAGACCATACGCTGTGCGTGCTGACTGTTTTTCCCGTTGTACATTCAGACTCACACACTCAGACAGTCACACTCACACCGAGTCATACTTGCACAGTCACTCAGACTCGCAGTCAGTCAGACTCGCACAGTCAGTCAGACAAACTCACAGTCAATCAGACTTGCACAGTCACTCAAACTCACAGTCAGTCAGACTTGCAAATTCACACTCACACAGTCAGTCAGACTCGCAGTCACTCAGACTCGCACAGTCAGTCAGACCCGCAGTCAGTCAGACTCGCACAGTCACTCACACTCACACAGTCAGTTAGACTCGCAGTCAGTCAGACCCGCACAGTCAGTCAGACTCGCAGTCAATGAGACCCGCACAGTCAGTCAGACTCGCAGTCAATCAGACCCACACAGTCAGTCAGACTCGCAGTCAATCAGACCCGTACAGTAAGTCAGACTCGCAGTCAGTCAGACCCGCACAGTCAGTCAGACTCGCAGTCAATCAGACCCGTACAGTCAGTCACACTCACACAGTCAGTTAGACTCGCAGTCAGTCAGACCCGCACAGTCAGTCAGACTCGCAGTCAATCAGACCCGCACAGTCAGTCAGACTCGCAGTCAATCAGACCCCTACAGTCAGTCAGGCTCGCAGACTCTGATTTTTTTTTCATGTTACACCCAAACACACCCATTACTCATTAAGAGAATAGGGACTTCCCTTTTAGACCATACGCTGTGCGTGCTGACTGTTTTTCCCGTTGTACACTCAGACTCACACACTCAGACAGTCACACTCACACCGAGTCATACTTGCACAGTCACTCAGACTCGCAGTCAGTCAGACTCGCACAGTCAGTCAGACAGACTCACAGTCAATCAGATTCGCACAGTCACTCAAACTCACAGTCAGTCAGACTTGCAAATTCACACTCACACAGTCAGTCAGACTCGCAGTCACTCAGACTCGCACAGTCAGTCAGACCCGCAGTCAGTCAGACTCGCACAGTCACACTCACACAGTCAGTTAGACTCGCAGTCAGTCAGACCCGCACAGTCAGTCAGACTCGCAGTCAATGAGACCCGCACAGTCAGTCAGACTCGCAGTCAATCAGACCCACACAGTCAGTCAGACTCGCAGTCAATCAGACCCGTACAGTAAGTCAGACTCGCAGTCAGTCAGACCCGCACAGTCAGTCAGACTCGCTGTCAATCAGACTCGTACAGTCAGTCAGACTCGCAGTCAGTCAGATCCGCAGTCAGTCAGACTCGCAGTCAATCAGACCCGTACAGTCAGTCAGACTCGCAGTCAGTCAGACCCGCACAGTCAGTCAGACTCGCAGTCAATCAGACCCGTACAGTCAGTCAGACTCGCAGTCGGTCAGACCCGCACAGTCAGTCAGACTCGCAGTCAATCAGACCCGTACAGTCAGTCAGACTCGCAGTCAGTCAGACCCGCACAGTCAGTCAGACTCGCAGTCAATCAGACCCGCACGGTCAGTCAGACTCGCAGTCAATCAGACCCCTACAGTCAGTCAGACTCGCAGTCAGTCAGACTCGCACAGACACTCACACTCACACAGTCAGTTAGACTCGCAGTCATTCAGACCCGCACAGTCAGACTCGCAGTCAATCAGACCCGTACAGTCAGTCAGACTCGTAGTCAGTCAGATCCGCACAGTCAGTTAGACTCGCAGTCAATCAGACCCGTACAGTCAGTCAGACTCGCAGTCATTCAGACCCGCACAGTCAGACTCAGACTCGCAGTCAATCAGACCCATACAGTCAGTCAGACTCGCAGTCAGTCAGACTCGCACAGTCTCTCACACTCACACAGTCAGTTAGACTCGCAGTCAGTCAGACTCGCACAGTCACTCACACTCACACAGTCAGTCAGACTCGCAGTCAGTCAGACTCGCACAGTCACTCACACTCACACAGTCAGTTAGACTCGCAGTCAGTCAGACCCGCACAGTCAGTCAGACTCGCAGTCAATTAGACCCGCACGGTCAGTCAGACTCGCAGTCAATCAGACCCGCACAGTCAGTCAGACTCGCAGTCAATCAGACCCCTACAGTCAGTCAGACTCGCAATCAGTCAGACTCGCACAGACACTCACACTCACACAGTCAGTTAGACTCGCAGTCAGTCAGACCCGCACAGTCAGTCAGACTCGCAGTCAATCAGACCCGCACAGTCAGTCAGACTCGCAGTCAATCAGACCCGTACAGTAAGTCAGACTCGCAGTCAGTTAGATCTGCCCAGCCAGTCAGACTCGCAGTCAATCAGACCCGTACAGTCAGTCAGACACGCAGTCAGTTAGATTCGCACAGTCACTCACACTGACACAGTCAGTTAGACTCGCAGTCAGTCAGACCTGCAGTCAATTAGACCCGCACAGTCAGTCAGACTCGCAGTCAATCAGACCCGTACAGTCAGTCAGACTCGCAGTCAATCAGACCCGTACAGTCAGTCAGACTCGCAGTCAGTCAGATCCGCACAGTCAGTCAGACTCGCACAGTCACTCACACTCGCAGTCAGTTGGATTCAAACAGTCACACTGGCACAGTGACAGTCACTCACTCAGTCAGACTCATACAGTGACAGTTAAACTCACAATCACAGTCACAAGACTCACACATACCCGCCAGGGCGTGAGCGCAACTGGCTTTGTTACAATGGAATGGCATATTACACTCTGATTGGTTTTTTACATGTTGCGCCACGAAACACACCCATTACTCATAAAGAGAACAGGGACAACCCACAGACTCACAGTCAGACTTACACACTCAGATGCACAGCCAGACTCACACACTCAGACTCACACAGTCAGATGCACAGTCAGACTCACACACTCAGTCAGACTCACAGTCAGACACACACACTCAGATGCACAGACAGACTCACACACTCAGACTCGCACAGTCAGACTCACACACTCAGACAGTCACACTCACACACAGTCAGACTTACACACTCAGGCAGTCATACTCACACAGTCAAACTCACACACACTTACGGTTTACTATCTTTGTGGGAACACTCCATAGACAATGTTTTTTTATACTGTACAAACTGTATAGTTTCTCCCCTAACACTAACCCTACCCCAAAACCCACCCATCACACAAAACTTGCTGGATTTTCAATTTTTCAAAAAAAAAACAAAAAAAAAAACACATACACGTTAGTGTTTGTTTTGTACCTGCAGTCGAATGAAGAGAGGTCTAGCATATGATGGCAGCTCTTTGAGGACAAAATTGAACAGTTTCTCTCTATCAAACGTGCACTCGGGCTTCACAATCACTGCAGCCATACCAGCACGCCCCTCATTTCCTGCACACAGAAACCCAGATGCTTTTTATCTTCCAATGAAATATCTCCAGATTAAACAGAATCAAAGGTTATAAAAATAATATACAAACAATCTAAAAGACATTCTAATGTTTCAGTATGGCTGAGTAATATAGTTAAAAAAAATGTTCTTGCAATATTTATATACTGATGCCAAAAGAGTGTTTTTTTTTCCAATCATACAAAGCATTTTAACAAAAGAGCTATAGTAGTCAAGTATGTTAAACATGTAATAGCTAAAATAAGGGTTTTTGGCTCATGTGAAGTCTACAGTACCTGGCACCTGGACTCCATACACATTGACTTCCTGAATAAAATCTACCAGTCCCAGTATCTCTGTCACCTCGGTGGTCGCAACATTTTCACCCTTCCATCTGCAAACAATGGCAGTGTGCAAAATTGTTTAGTTTAATTTCATCAATAAGACCATGCATGCTCATATGCCTACATGCTTGATCACACGTTTCATCAGTGTTGTAGTACTCGAGACTCGGACTCATCTCGGACTCGGTCTCGAGACCACATTTTAATGGTCTTGGTCTTGTCATGGACTCGTGTCCATTTGGACTCGGAATTGACTCGTACTCGAACATTTTTTCTTTTAGGACTCGGAATTATTCCCGAGTCCACTCGAGTTCAATTCAAAATATTTTTCATGATTATTAATGTATGTTAATAAAATATTTCTTTAAATTGATTGACACGCCCAGTGATTGGTGATTTTCTAGTGCGCAACTGCGCATGACAAATTGTAATAAAATTACTTTTAACACCACCTACTATGTGGCCTTTTTACCCTAAACTGATCATATTTTTTAAACTCTAAGTAAATTCAGTAAAAAACTGGTCTCGGTCTCGACTCGGACTCGACTCTCTATGGACTCGGTCTTGACTCTGACTCGACTCTCTCTGGTCTCGGTGTCGACTCGGACTCGAGTGAGGTGGTCTCGACTACAACAGTGCGTTTCATCATGGTGAGAACAGGTCATGTGCTCCGCTCTACCTGAAAGTGTCTCCCACTCTGTCTTTGAAGCAGATGAAGTTGTCCTCATCCTCAGCCATCAGGTCTCCAGTGTTGAAGTAAGCGTCTCCTTTGACAAACACGTTTCGCAGGATCTTCTTCTCTGTCAGCTGTTTGTTTCCAGCGTATCCGAAGAACGGACTCTGACTGCAGATCTTCGACAGCAGCAGTCCCGTCTCACCTGATCATCAACATACAAACACCACATTAGCAGAAAACGGCAACAAATGAGAAAAATTCAAGTCATCTTGTGTTTATTTACAGAATCATTATACATATTTCAGTGATTATGTGATCATGACTAGTTAGCCACTCAACAATGCAAAATAACCTGGCTTTTTTTAAAAATAAAATAAAATAAAAACCTTTTCTCAAACCTTCCCTGGAGACTCTTTGATAACTTTACAAATTTAAAAAAAGTTATTAAAAAAGGTTTGGTCTTAAAACTGAAATATCACTGACAAGATCCGAACGCCTGCAATTTAGCTCAGCTGGATCACTGGGCCTGTATCCCTAAAGAATTTCTGTGCAAAAAGTGGCTCATAGCGGCCAAATTCTAAGAAAATTGTCATGACGTTTTCTTGGAATTTCCCCTAAAAGTGACACGAAAATCCCAGTAAATATAAAAGCTATTCCTCAAGATTCCTAGCGCTTAAAAGGGCTCCTAAGGCAAGATCTGCTAAGAGCAGGGAAGAGGACTTTTAGTGGCTTAGGGGTTCCCCTAAGCAGCTGCACAAAATTTCTTTTTTACTTTTTTTATCCATTTTCTGTAATTGTAGGATATTTGTTAACAAGCCTTCATAAATAGACCAGCCAGCAATCATCACAGATATTGATAAAAGCTAAGCCGTGTTACCCTCGTTAAGACCACACTGAGTTATAACGTTGCAATTTCTACTTCATTAAGAACAGCCCCTGGGAGTGAAAGTACAAAATATGCCAGCTAGGATATTAATATGAGCAAATAAGACACGAATTATTGTTTGAACAGGGTGTAATGAGCTTAAGTTTTCACATATTTTAGATTCCAATGTTAGGCTATAACCCCTATGTCACAGTCCTTCGTCTGCACCATCCTGTCTGCGTCTCCAGCACTACACTTCCCATGATCCTCTCGTCTGCACACCTGAACTCACTCCCTCATCAGCCTCCCGGTCAGCGTCCTGTTCATCTGTTTCACCTGTCTTCACCTCATTTAGTCCTGATTCCCCTGTGTATTTAGTTCTCCCTCCTTCAGTCTGTGGTTGTTGTTGTTATGTTAATGTTACCCTGTGTTCCGCCTGCCTGTATCCTGTTATTTATTATTAAAACCTTTTGTATTGGAGCTTTTTGGACTCTGCCTGATCGTCTGCCTGCACCTACCCCGTGACAGATTGACCGACCAAAACCTTGACAGCATGGGACTTCTCCTCACCCCAGCTCTCACCACCCTCAACCTATTCCAAGACGGACGCTCATCTGAGGAGTATGTCGGCAGGTTCCTGGAGCTCTCTGCTGGGGTAAGTTGGTCAGATGACGTCCTAAAGTCAGTCTTTTGGCTGGGTTTGGACGATCATCTGTACCAGCAAGCCCCAGCAGCAGCGTTTCCAGGAACCTTCGCCGAATACCTGGACCATGTGTTGTGGTTGAGTGGGTCAGCCTTCACCGTTGGTGAGGCTGAAGATGACAGCACCACTCAACCACACACACCCACCATCATCACCACACCTGCCATCATCCCCTCTCCGCTAGTTCCGTCTAGCCTCTCAGAGCCCGAGCTCTCTTCTTCGCTGGTTCCGTCCAGCCCTCCAGAGACTGTATGCTCTTCACTGCTGGTTCCGTCCAGCCCTCCAGAGTCTGTATGCTCTTCACTGCTGGTTCCGTCCAGCCCTCCAGAGACTGTATGCTCTTCGCTGCTGGTTCCGTCCAGCCCTCCAGAGACTGTGTGCTCTTCACTGCTGGTTCCGTCCAGCCCTCCAGAGACTGTATGCCCTACACTGCTGGTTCCAACCAGCCCCGTCCAAACCGTTCAGCCCGCCCCAGAGACCGTCCAGCCGGCGCCAGAGACCGTCCAGCCGGCGCCAGAGACCGTCCAGCCGGCGCCAGAGACCGTCCAGCCGGCGCCAGAGACCGTCCAGCCGGCGCCAGAGACCGTCCAGCCGGCGCCAGAGACCGTCCAGCCGGCGCCAGAGACCGTCCAGCCGGCGCCAGAGACCGTCCAGCCGGCGCCAGAGACCGTCCAGCCGGCGCCAGAGACCGTCCAGCCGGCGCCAGAGACCGTCCAGCCGGCGCCAGAGACCGTCCAGCCAGCGCCAGAGACCGTCCAGCCGGCGCCAGAGACCAGGATCCCACCCAGCCTCCCTCTCCCGCCTCCTCTCATCTGTCCTCCATCTTCTCTCCTGCCCTTCAGCTCCGTCATGTCACCCCCCCGGTTCAGTTGGATTCCTCACTCCTTCCAGTCACCCGTCAGCCCTCACTCCCTCTGACCTCACCGTGTCCCTCTGTGCCCCTGTCGTCACTTCCGTCACCTGAGCCTGCGGTGTCACCATGGTCCCTCGGTCCCTCCTCAGCACCATATGTCATCTGTTCCTCAGCTTCACCCTGGTCTCCTCTCCCATCTGCTCTTCCATTCCATCGGCTCCACCAGGGGTCCTCCCTCCATCGGCTCCGCCCTGGTCTCGCCCTCAGCCTGCTCCGCCCTGGTCTCGCCCTCAGCCTGCTCCGCCCTGGTCTCGCCCTCAGCCTGCTCGCCCTGGTCTCGCCCTCAGCCTGCTCCGCCCTGGGGACGCCCTCAGCCTGCTCCGCCCTGGCCACGCCCTCAGCCTGCTCCGCCCTGGCCACGCCCCGCCCCCAGTTCGTCCCCCCTCCTTCCTCTGTTATGCGGCGTGAGGTCACGCCTCCCGGGAGGGGGGAGTTCTGTCACAGTCCTTCGTCTGCACCATCCTGTCTGCGTCTCCAGCACTACACTTCCCATGATCCTCTCGTCTGCACACCTGAACTCACTCCCTCATCAGCCTCCCGTTCAGCGTCCTGTTCATCTGTTTCACCTGTCTTCACCTCATTTAGTCCTGATTCCCCTGTGTATTTAGTTCTCCCTCCTTCAGTCTGTGGTTGTTGTTGTTATGTTAATGTTACCCTGTGTTCCGCCTGCCTGTATCCTGTTATTTATTATTAAAACCTTTTGTATTGGAGCTTTTTGGACTCTGCCTGATCGTCTGCCTGCACCTACCCCGTGACACCCTACAGCTTACTATTCATTTTTCAGATATTTTCTTGAATATGACATATTATTTACAATTACAGTCTGCATAAGATTAGACTGTATAATTATGTTTATTTATTTGAGGGTACATCCTTTGCTCATTATCACCAAAAGTTCATTTTCATCAACCTCGTAGGATCAACCAATCACGGCTTTTGAAATGATGACTATTATACCTAGCAACGGGGTCAACCACACCTCCTCACTAATATAGGATTTTCCATCCATTCCTTGCTCAGAGTTCACTGAAAATGTTCTGGAATCACTTCTAAGCTAAAACTCCTGCAAGGAATTTTTAGATTAAGTTAGGAGCTCTCTGAGAGGATTCTCAGAATCTTTAGGGATACGGGCCCTGATATGTTTCTACACGTAGACTGGACTCCGTTGGGGCAAATTCAATTGAATGGACACGATTTGTAAAGACATTAAGGTGTGTTCACATTTACCAGTGTTCTGCAAATTATCAGAACAACACTGGACCTCTCTTTACTCATTTAGCAGGCGTTTTTACAGATTTTATCCAAAGCGACTGAAACCATCAGCTTTCAATGCAGTTCTCTTCCTTCACAACTCTTCATTACTTCACATTGATGAGGAAAAGTCTGTGTGAACAGTTGACAATAATTTCTGCAAACTCTGTTTTGAAGACAAGTTCCAAGAGAGATTTATGTGACTGTTAAATTACACCTGTTGGTAACCCAGGAAAGATTAATACTGCAGGCAAATATGTGTTTTTCTCTTTTGTTCGTGTGCTGAGGCAGTTCCTGTCATGATGAAGCTGGGGTTGTTGTTTTTTTCTTCTTAATTTTTGCATGCAATCCTGAAATACAGTATATTGTGAAAGGTTATGTGTTGTGAGAAAGCACTTTCGAGTTTGGGACAGGTTTGGCAAGTTTGGTCTTAAGATTTACCAGCAGTAGGCTCGGGTCAAAATGATCTTGTCATAGTTAAAGTTCAAGCTTCAGTTTAAAGCTTGTGCAGACTTCCAAACCAAAGGTGTAAAACGCTAAAATAATGTTTTGTCAGTAAATTACACTGGCTGGGCTGAATCTTTCTTCGAACGTTTCTGATGCACTCACCTTTCTGAACATGCTGGCAGAATCCATTGTGGTCTCTCACAGGCTCATCTCTGATCAGATCATACTTCACCAGATCATACTTAAAAATCAACTGCAAAAACAATCAGAACACTCTGCGTTACAGACAGCATGATCCTATGGAGAAATATCAGCTGGATGACATCATCATTCAAACAGATAAGACTGATATGAACAAACACTACCTTCAGCATGAACGCTGAAAAATATTTCAAATTTAAGGACTATAATCTATGCAGATCTTGTATCTTTAAAAACATTTCTAAGATATATGTTTATTAATTATTTCCTCCTAATTAAATCTAATGAGCTTGATATGTAGTTATCTTCATTGATTATAATTAGTGGTCAACCGATATTTATGATAACACACGGTTTAATTTAAAAGACAATGTACAACACATGCACAATATTGATGCAATAATATTATTATTTATTTGACATATTAACTACAATAATTTGAACTTGATGATCCTAAAAACAGATTTAAACATCTTGATTGCATATGCATACAAAAAGATTTCTCTAATAAAGATGAGGTAATAATTATAATTACAATTATAACAATTATATGTAAACTTCAATCACTATTTATTTAGAGCCTCACAGACAAGGAGCCTCTTTTCACTGTGATGAATGTCAGTGGTACTGCCATTTCCTCTAGGGTACAAATAGTGTTGTTTATCTGGTTCTGGTATATTGCGTTGCCATTTATATACACATACACACACTATAAGGACAAAACCACTTAATTCCTGAATTCCCATTGCAGACCCATTGCCACAGGTGTATTAAATCTTAGCCCTGTTTGTATCTGTATTTATTATAAAGCGTAGGTCAGTGTAAGAGGCGCATAGTCAGGCACGGATTAATGCACGGGCCAGCAGGGGACCTTGTAAAAGTTACTGTCTATTCTTTTCAAATAATTATTCTTATTTTATTTTTATTTTCAGTAAAATTGTGTTAAATATTGAGAAATAATGTGTGTTTTTTTCAGTTGTAAAGTATTAACTAGTTAATAAATCAAATAAATAATTTTAATGTATTGCTGCGCTGTTGAGAAGGACATCTAGAGGCGAGTAAAAAGCATTGCGATTGCGTAATATAAAAGTCACGTGTAGAAGACTGAAACCAAAACAAAAATGAGTTTAAAACCACAACCAAGTGGATCAATGAAAAGAAAGCACAAAAAGTACAAAGAAGCAAGAAAGCTCAATTACTACAAAAGCTACCAACAATCTCCAGCTTTTTTAAAAATGCAAACACTGTTAATGCAAACAACATTTCTGCTGCTTCAAGTGAAGATGGCGCTAGCACAACTAACCATGATAGCAGTGATACTTGAGCCGGCCTGTGAATACTACAGCCCACCGGCGCCGCTAGCCACCGTCACAATCACCATCACAATGTCAGTGGAATCAGCGGAGCGTTGCCGATTTTTACGCACTATGCGCAGGGATGGATTATGCTGATGATGTGCCCTGGGCAAGGATGTCTCAAAGGCCCCCTTCACCAATTTTTTTGGACAACAGTGTTGTACCTGTATGCACAGGCGCCGCAATAGGGCAGGCAAGCCAGGCATTTTAAGGGGACCTTCAAGGGCTTAATTAAACAATTAGAAATGTTAATATACAGACGCAGCAACATCTCTCTCTCGTTACGCTCGTTATGTTACCTTTTTCAAACTGGTGCAGCGCTTACTTTACTTTGCAGTTCTTTGCACCATGTAAAATGCATGATTTGATTCGTTAAACATGAAAAGGACTTATCCTTCTGTCATGGCAGCTCGCTCTAACTTTAACCTAGATAAATTGTTTCAAAACACAAGAGAATGCGTGCTGATAGTGACCCTCGATGAGGGGAGCACATGGTCCACCTGGTAGGCAAAACCAGGCTGTAGGCAAGAAAAAGAGGTTTCAATAGGGAACCAGTAGAAGAGAATGAACACTTTAGATGAGCCAAGGCGCAAGCTCGCCTTCAGCAGCTGCCTGCTAAGACCAGCTGAACTGATAGCAAGAGGCCACTAGCTTCCTCAACCCAGCACCGCTAGGAAACCACTCACAGGGAGGCCTGGTGAAGCCTACTACCTGAAGCCACAGTGTGTGGTCAGTTTTCCTTCAGGGAGGCCTGAAGGGGCCTACTGCCTGATAGTGAAGTACGTGGGGAACTCACCCTCAGGGAGGCCTGGTGAGGCCTGCACCCTGATAACCACAGTGAATGTGGGAGCTCACCTTCAGGGAGGCCTGGAGGGGCCTACTACCTGAAAATCACAGCATGTGGTCAGCTTTCTTTGAGGGAGGCCTGTAGGGGCCTACTACCTGATAACAATAGTACGTGGGGAACTCACCCTCAGGGAGGCCTGGTGAGATCTACTACCTGATAACCACAGGAAATGTGGGGAGCTCACCTTCAGGGAGGCCTGTGAGGCCTACTACCCGATGACCACAGGGAATGTGGGAGCTCACCTTCAGGGAGGCCTGGTGAGGCCTTCGACCTGATCACCACAGTATGTGGGAATTCTGCTTCAGGGAGGCCAGGTGAGGCCTTCTACCTGGAATCCATAGTATCTGGGTATTAAACTTCAGGGAGGCCTGGTGAGGCCTACTACCTGATAACCATCCTAAGTGGGAAATCGCCTTCAGGGAGGCCTGAGGGGCCTACTACCTGATAGCAACTAATTATTGTTACCTGATAACAATACCTGTGGTTTACCAGGGTGTGGGCCTGTCAGCGGCTCTAGGGGTGACGGAAATAAATCTGTGCCCAACACTAGGGAAGCGGCCCTACAACCGACGCTCGAGCAGTAGCTCAGCGAGGTAAGTGAAGCCTATACTGGTGGCCAGGATAAGTATGCTAGTTCTGCACGGCAGGGTCGGGCAGACAGAGCCAGTCTCAGACAGAGCAAGTCTCTCCAGTCTCAATAAAGACACGTTGTACCAGGAGGCCTATTTGATGCCTACCCCAGGATCTTTATAAATCATACCTCTGCACCATGCTACATTCATCTTACCTCAGAATGCAGAGAAGAGGGTGGGCCTTGGCCTAACGACTCCCAAGGGAGGAGGCTGTCATACAGGGACACAGAAACCTAAATACATGTTAAGTGAAGTGTCAGAGGCGGAAATGCATTATTTAGTACAGTGCCTCACAATCCCTGGCACAGCCTAGGCCAGCTACAGAGGCGACCCTCACGAGGCCACAGCCTCGCGAAAAAATAGTTATTATAATTCTGTACAAGGGCTGCAGAATTGCTCAGCCCACTGAAAACCCAAGACAGAGCTCAAGGGGGCGATGTACCCAAGACAGAGTCAGATGGACCCGACTACTGGGCTGGACATAAGATCGATCTGAAGCTCTAGCGTTAGTCAAACTTCAATTAATTCTATGAGAGAGAGACCAACTACTCTACCCTGAGGTGGCTAACAGCCAACTGGCCATTACACACACACACACACACACACACACACACACACACACATATATATATATATAAAAGCCCTCTTAATGGACTAAACAGCTCACCTGCGGCGTGCAGAGTGAAAACTTGCCAGACAGTTCAATATGAACCTGGGGTCCACCACTTTACAAGCCTGGAAGAGGCGTTCTCACTAACCCAAGCCTAGGCGGGCCATCAGAACATCGTTCTCATCATAGGCCCATCCCCAGGCCCGGTGTTATCATGCTGGGCAGTCGGTTTTAAGAGGAGAGGGCCAAATTAATGGCCCTCTGGGGAGGTCATCCATCACCGATGCTGTGTGCGTTTGCGCTGTATAACCTCCCTCAAATCCTTCTTCTCGGCACCCTGCTCCGACACGGAGGGGCCTGGTACACCTGCAGCACCACCATGGTGTGCAGGGCAGCACCAGCCTGACCTGCTGCAGTGTATGCCCTGCCATTCAAACGAGTTGTTGTTTTATGCGGTTTGGATGGCAGGGTTGGAGGTCTCGTCAATGGGCCCGCTGATGTTGGTAGATACGAGCAGAGTATGGGCTCTTCCATGCCTTCTCGACCTCAGTGTGCAGGCCAGGAAGGAATGGAAGTCTCACCTGAGCTGGTGGACTATGGCCAGGGAGAAACCGATCATCGAGCCCCGCGAGCAGGCAGCGCTATCCACAACATCCAGCAGCTCTGCATACATGGGGCAGGGTGGCCGAGAAGGTTCAGTATTTACCTGATCAAAAACCTCCTCCACCATCCCCTGCGCCACCTAAAGAGCACTAGCTGCAGGAACATTAGGAGAAAAAGCTTCCTCATTAACCTGCAACTTGCCCTCATCAGTCGTCGAGTCATCTGAGAGGTTTACAGCCCTCTCAAAGTGATCGACGAGCTCCATCTGGGAGCCCCAAGATGCGAGTTGGCGCTCTGCCTAAGCGCGAGCGGGACCTGAACCACGAGATCCAGATGATGAGCACTCTTCACTCGAGAAGAGGGCCAGACGAGAGTGGAGTGTTTTCAAGGAAAAACACTCACAGTTTGCACAGAGTGCTCCCTCGAGAACCTCCCGTGCTTGCTCTTCTCCCAGACAAAAACGCACAGATCATGTGCATCACCCGGAGTGAAGACTGAAAAGTCTTAGCCTTCTCTGTACGTTTCATTTCTTACCTGACTAGCGATTCAGACAAACAGTCCCTGAAGACGATAAGATGGTCTGTCATGTTTGCAAGGTGCCCTTATATACTAGCAGGTTGCACGTTAATCATTCGCGCTAGTGATTCACGGGCTGTCGACGGTCAATGTGATTGCCTTGATTTGATTATGATTTCAGACACCTGTCATGCCTGAGGCGTTCCCCAATGCGTCATCAACGCGGTGTTGAGTTCCCTTTCGAAAGGGAACTGTTTTCAGCCAAATGTTTTAAAACATTCCACATCTCAATAGCATGCCATTCCCTGATTTTTTTTCTCTCTCCTTTCAATCACCTCCTTTATTTCCTACCTTAAAGAGATGTGACAAAAACGTTCTATTCAAGTATGGAGAGTTTTGAGTCTGAGGAGATCTAAAATCTCCCTCAAACCTACGATGGCCCACAGCCTTACAATTTTGAGCCTCCCAGCCGTGAGACAGATGAGGAACCAAACAGAAATTTAAATAATTCCTATCGAAGAAACATAAATATCTGGTGTGAAGAGAACCAGTGGAGAGTTGGTCAGGTGTCTTGGTAAGTATAGGCATAACTTAGAGGTGGAACGGTACATGTATTCGTATTGAACCGAAACGTATGGGCATCACGGTTCGGTGCATGAATATACACACAGGGTTGAAATAAATAAAACTTGCGTGCAAATTAATTAATGCGGAACTACTGTTAGATACGCGGTAGAGATGCGCGGTAGCCTATCAGAAAAGGTCAGTGTGAAGAGGTTCAGTGTGTGTGGAAAGAAGACAGGGTCGGTGTGACTGGGACTCGCGTTTATTCAGAAAAAAAAAAGAAACGAGGCGCACAGTAGCGCATTCGCCACTATAAACAAAACACGCGATCAAGACTTGCTTCTCAGTCTCGGTTGCAGTAGCCGCGTGCGAAGTCCCAGTCCAACTCTCTCTCTCTCTTTCTCTCTCTCTCTCTCTCTCTCTCATTCGCCGGTTATATACGATGGTCTCTCCACGGAAAATTACTGCAATCAAACACAGGTGTGCATCATCTGCACTTGACCTACTTACTCACCACACGGCTCAGTCCTTTCTCTCCCGCTACAGACTTTGCAAAAATCACGCCCCCTCGCCACAGTCAGGTTTGCCGAAGTGCATTTAATTTATTTATTTTTATCCCTGCGTGCCGATCGGAGACGGAGTTCACTGCTGATATTCTGAGATCTTTCTAGTCTCGCGGCTGTCATCAAAAAGTGGTGTCTGTGACTGGTTTTAATGGTGTTTTTGCACCCAGCACAAACGCAGTAATTCACCATCGTGATAATACACCTGCATATACATTTCTTCTTCTTCTTCAGGGTTTAATTGCGGTTGGCAAACCTGTTTCCTGCGTACACCTAACTAACTACCTAACTTATATAACTAAATAAATAAATGTCCTAATCAAATAATTCTCTCACTCTGTCATTCGTACAATTACCAACACAGGTCACTGACTCACTCTCAGCGACCTGGGGAGACGTCTCCCTCTTATGACGTCAAGCGATTCGTTTGGGCGGAGGAGCAGTTTCAAGTGAGGACTGAAAATAACGAACTTTTTCATCTTATATTCTGCCTTTAGGTATTGAAAAACATACAAAACAATACATCAACTTGACAAAGGTGTTTTTCCCCAAACTATTTTGTGTTAATCATACTTACAAATTTAACCTGACATACACACTTTAATAGTGTTATGGGCTTACAAGTCGGGTCCATTAAAGGCTACTTGAGCGGCATCCAGATTTTCCATTAACTGATGTACGGCGCTCCCTCCCCTGAGATAAATAATTCACAAACCTCCTTGCTGATCAAAGGGATCCAAAAATCCCAGATAACTGATGCCAGACAACCTATAACACTAGACCAGAGGTCTCAAACTCGCGGCCCGCGGGCCGAATGATATTTTGTGGCCCCCTACTTGATATTAAAGTTTAATGTTAGTGCTGCCCGTCGTTGCGTTTGCCACGTTTTTTTATTATTATTATTTCTATCCCTTATGGGCTACCATATATAGTCTCGTGACAACTTACGGTGGGTTTGTTGTCAATGGTTGTCATAGACAACCACGAAGTACAAATATACTGCGCCTGGAAAAAATGAGCACGTCGCTTCAATTATGAGCGCGCTGGGCGCTTGATGCGCGCCTACATTTGAAACGTACTTGAGCGTGCAAAATATGTGAGCTACCACCACCAAATCAGGCCACAGCTACTGATAGCTCGCGAGAGACGTGTTGGATACCTCTGCTCTAAAACAATGTGAGAATAATTATTTTTTAGCTTGTAATATGTGTTGTGTCTGAACGCGTTCAATGAACGATAGTTCAAGAACACGTTCATATTTTGGGCGAACGTGAACTGAACGTAGCCTACTCTATTACTGCCTGATGAACGTTACAGTGAACTCGTTCATTCTAGTGGCTGTGAACCGAGGAGCGAGGAGGCGTCGGAAGATCATTTAAAGGCGCTTTTCCACTGCATAGTACGGTACGGTTCGGCCCAGTACGCTTCGACTCGGCGCGGAACAGTTCGGCTCGCTTTGCGTTTCCACTGCAGTACCCCTTCAAAGTGTGTGGGACTGATCGTTATTTGCGCGCGCCTCTACTGCCATGACATCATCTTAAAAGCGCCACATTTTCAAACCCACAACACAGGAACAATGGAGACTATCGAGGGGATGGTGTTCCTGATTCTCGGTATCTGGTTGTTTTTAACTGCTAGACGAAAAAATGTGTTTAAAATGAGGCTGATGGCAGCAAAACAAAAATACTGCTAAAAAAGTGTCTCGTGTCTCGTGTCGCAAATCCAATGACGCTAGTAGTGACGCTGGTAGTGACGATTCTGTCTGACCAATCAGTGATCTGCAGTGTTTAGCGTCACATTTTAGTACCGGTACGGTACGCTTGGAACCTCAACAGACCAGGTACCATTTAAAGCGACCTGAAGCGAACCGTACTGTACCGTACCATGCAGTGGAAAAGCACCACAAGTGAGCCGTACCGAACCGAACCGTACCGTACTATGCAGTGGAAAAGCGCCATATAAGGGTTTTATGAGGTCGGTGAAGATGGGAAAATCTTACATGTCTGTGCTTTGCCTGTCGATTAAATGATTGTTATCTGTGGTTGTATATGGGCTGTGGCAATAATAATAGCCTAATAATAAAAAAGAAGCTCGCAGCAACTTATGGAAAAAAAGAACTATGAACTAGTTCATTTTAAAATTTGTGAACTGAACTTTGAACTAGTTCATGTAATGAACTTGGTCCAACAAGTTGATAAGAAGGTTTGCTTTGATATGTGCAAAGTCAGTTTGACAATTTGACACTATACATGTGTAGAAAGAATTATTTGTATTTCAAAAGCAGAAATTGTTTTATATATTGTCAGTAATAAAAGGAAATGTGCCTTTCTGAAAAAAAAAACATTCAATATAATAGTGTTGTATAAACAAAATAAAAAGCAAATATGACTATCATCACAAAGATGTTGTGTATAAGAAAAAGACAAAGAAAGTTTGTAAAATTAACTTCAACTTTCAGAAGGACATCTCATGAAGAACCAATCATGTACAGAAAGGAATGTTCAAATTTAGAGGAACAGTTCAGAAGAAACGTTAAAGCTAGGGTATACGATTTCAAAGATTGTTCATTATTAATATCCTCGTTTAGATGCTGGTTATGGTTATATAGTACAATCCTAACAATATGAATAGAAAAAAGAATGAAAAAATCCATTCACTCTTTTGGCTGTACAGCCGCAGAAAAGTTGACCAATGTAAGCTGTGCGGCCGCACAGCTTATATTGGTCAACTGCTCTCATCCAATCACCAGCTCCACTTGAAACTCCGCCTGGCGCTCGCGTCTCCAACCCAACCGCACCCACCCCCGCCCCCCTCCATGTGCAAGCAAACAGCTGACAGACTGTCTATGGTAGCTAGCTAGTAGCGTCAGATCAGCAATGGATAAAGCAATGGATAAAATATAAATATAAACGACAACAGCAAGCGGCCCCTGCTTGCCCCTACTGTAAAGTTTGGACGAAAGAGAAAGTCTGTGGAGGAAAGATCAGAGATTAAAAAGAAATGTGAAGAACGCCGGACTCTAAGTAGGATAAATATAGCATCCTTCATTGACCGTTGGAGAAAGCTTCAGGGAGATCTGGGCCTGAAAACGACGCTGACACGGATGACTTTTTGTTGAGCAGGTAAACATTGGTTTATTCTTTTATGGTGTGACGTGTTACATGGCTTTTTATCAGTTTGACAACTTGCTCATGCTGCCGGTCGGTATTGGAATGTTAGCCGTTTAGCATCGCCTATCACAGGTCAAAGTAATTATATTTCTTGTTCGAGGTTTCTGTTCGAGCCGATCGGAATTTGAACAAGATGCGCTGCGTGCTGCAATAACAATTACTGAAAACCTTAGCAATACTAGTAGTATTATAATGGTGGTGGGGAGTTTAGAACATTTCATGTGTTGCTAATCTTGCGTTGACGTGAACTGAAACGTGAAATACGTCAGGGATCAGGTAGCACAGAGGGGAGGGGGGTGTGTGTGGAGGGGCGGAATGAGTTTTTTTAAACTTCCCTACGATCTCGACCGATTTTTAACATCGTATACCACAGCTTTAATAATAAAGATTGAGAAGATTGGATCAGTTGTGCTCCATTTTTGGAATACTTAAATCCACTTTTTTTTTTTTTTTAATACTTGATGTGGCCCGGCCTGACCCAGACTCTATCCCCAGTTAATTTGAGTTTGAGACCCCTGCACTAGACATTCAATTTCCCCTCACAAAAGCACTCATTAACATGTCTATTTTCGTTGCATCTCCAGTAAATAATTTTTGTTCGGTCTCATATGTTTGACTGTGCAACAATGTGCTTAAAAACTTAAGCTTAGCATACAGAGTACTCTTGTTTAGAAAAATTGGACTGCGCACATGTGTACTGTACCATACACTAGCACATGCGTAATACCTATACTTTGAGCTTAATTTAGGAAAAACTGCAGACAGAAAGCTTAATTTGCAGCCTGAACCAGCACATAGCATTAAAACAAATAAACACACTCAAAGAGAACATCTTAAACACACACCACGGATGACATTTTTCTGCTCTGGTGGTCATTGACCTTGGGTCTTTGACATCAAAGCAAAGAGATGCAAGCAATGACTTATGGCACAATCCGATGTTTGATGTTGAGACGCAACCTTATAGATCTAGTTTAAATATTTACTAAGAGTTGCTTATCTTTTTGTTGCCCGTTTAACTTGACAATCATAAGCCCACGGTGAATTGAAGAGTTTCTGAACTGACCTTGTAAAAGAAATTGGAGCGGCCAACGGCTCCGACCTTGCCGAGGTGGTTCATGAAGCACAGGTTTCCTTCAGTGGAGCCGTAGATCTCACACATGCGGATCTCCCCGAAACGTCGGAGGAACTCTCTCCAAACGTCCTGCCGGAGACCGTTCCCAACACCCATGAGCACCTTGTGATCCTTCTCATTCTCTGCCTAACAGACACACACAAAGCACATCAAGACGAAGCTTTTCACAATCAATTCTATTCCATTCAGATTTATTTGTATAGCGCTTTTCACAATATTTATCATTTCAAAGCAGCTTTACAGAATACAGAGTCCACATTACAATTTAGAGTGATCTGTTATCAGAGGTAACTGTCCATGCATTTCAGAAATGTACATATACAGATCGCAGTTAGCAAAAAATGTATTCAGTCAGACTACAGAGATGCCTTGGATTCCCTGAGAAACCAGCAAAGTGGCATGCTTGACGATTGAGTCCAGCGTGCAATTAATGGGGGAAAAAAAGTTTAAAAGAACATGTGAATTGTGTTTGACCATGCATGTTTTGAGTTCACTAGCACACTGCTAGGGTGATCTGGGTGATTGATTATGTCAATGCAACCTATAGGATTCTTCAATGCAAGTCCAAGTGATTTTTTTCCTGCAGTGCTGCATTTCTCAGAAAGACCGTGTGTGGGCGAACAATGCGAGCCAATCAGACCAGCAGAACCACTCCATATTCACAACAGCCTCGTGGATGTGTGTGTTGTCAGTTAAAGCTCAATGGACTGACTAACAACATTTCCTGCTCTTACCAGAGACATGTCCCACTTGGAAAACTCACACTTAATGTGGATGTTCCTGCTGCAGAATGTGTACTTCTGGTCTTACGTGCCTGTCACTGTAATGTGTTGTGCGTTTGCTTAGCAAGCACATCGCTGTACGGACTCTCCGGGCCGTTAGAGGACAGACACAAAGAGATCTTTGACAGACTCTGGGACACGCTGGCTGAACCGTGAATGAAAAACATTAACAAAAGACCCATCTGTCAGTTAGCCATGAGAACGCTACACAACCCCACACAAATCGAAAAGTTAGTTTTCATGGATTCGCAGAGCACATGGAGACATTCTTTGCAGAGTTTGTCTGCGTGACCAGACACACACTCTGCAGTGGGCTTCTGCGTACGTACCCTTCTGAAGTCCTGGATCCGTAATTACAGTAATGAGGCATGACACATAATGAAGACATTAATGTGGAACTAACAGGACCGCGGCGATTCTTGTTGTTATGAGATTATGTAAAATACGCGCTTTCATTTACACAATCTAAAACCAAGCATTTATTATGTCAAAATGAACGACCTAAAACTAGACAGCATCAAAAACAACACGACTGCATTTGAGTCATGCTCAGAAAACACACAGGAAAGGGATTGTTACGTCATTTTCCAAAACTTACTTTCTTCAGTGGAACACAAAAGAATTTCCATTAAACATTTAAACTTTCTATAAAAGGGTTCAAATTAAGTCAAAATTTAATTGCTACATATTTTTAGATATAATAAACCTGAGTTTTATACAGACATTTACATTTTTATATCAAGTTTTTCATCACATCAGTTCTACTCCAATTTGTTGTTGAAATAAAAACATTTTTTATGTTTTTATGACCGATTTATCCAAACATGCATTAAATAAAAGTGTATAAATACCAATTTTGCTGAAATTATCAGGCAAAATGACAGCATTTTCTGAGAATGACCCACATCCTGCATATACCCACACAGATTTACATGAGGAAACAGTGAAATGAGGTACTGTACCACAGGCTGATTGCACAGATATCGGCAAAGCTCTCCTATATACTGGAATATGGTGACATTGTGTTTCCTGCAGTCATTCCAGAACTGAGAGGCTGAAAACTTCTTCTTCAGGACACAGGTCGCACCTAAATGCCAAAAGCACAGACACAATATGTTTGACTGTGCAACTATGTGCTTAAAAACTTAAGCTGAGCATACAGAGTATTCTTGTTTAGAAAAATTGGACTGCGCACATGTGCACTGTACCATACACTAGCGCATGCGTAAAACCTATACTTTGAGCATAATAGGAAAACTGCAGACAGAAAGCTTAATTTTCAGCCTGAACCAGCACATAGCATTAAAACAAATAAACACACTCAAATGGCTCGTTTCCACTGAGTGGTACGGTACGGTACAGTTCGGTTCGGTACGCAATTATTTGCGTTTCCACTGTCAAAAGTTGTGAATGGTACCAAAAAGCCGAACTGTACCGTTCCACTTTTTGGGTACCCTTTCGTTAGGGTACCTAGCACAGTGAAAGGGTACTAAAAGGTGGAGCTAGACTCACTGCAGAACGCTGATTGGTGGACAGAGTATCGTCACTCGCGCGTGCTACAAGGGCATTAGAAGCATATAGTTGAAATTCTACTGTTATTGTGTCACGAAATGTAGTTTTAAGACTTTTTCAGGCGAGAAAATAATTTTTTAAAGATCAAATCTGTGGTTTATTTATAGATTTTTGATAATTTGACTGAGATCCATTCCAAGCGATCACCGGACGCTCGCGCTCGTGTCCCCCGCCTGGAACAGCCTTTCCTCGGCTAGTCATCCTGATGTTTACCGCTGACTCGGACGTCTCTGTAGTGGTTAAACATGAGATATAGTTCGTCTTGTATAAACCTAACAGGTGAACTTTGGTCTCGTGAATCTATAATTCGTTTCCTGGCCAATAGTTTTGGCAGAAGGCTACGTGAAGTTTATCTTTGAGCGCTGAATTTGTATATTTGACTGACTGAATTGTTTCTTGATATTATTTAAGCTTTACTGTATTTTGTACCTTTTACGTATACTTTTATAATGGCTATTATTGATAAAATTGAAATTCAACAAAAAGAGATAGTTTTGTCATTTTTTATTTATTTTATTACAAGATCATCTGTAATGTTGTTTATTGCAACATTTGTAATGCGATATGCAATACATTACATTAGATATCGCCTGGAATATGTTTAATATTTTTAAATTTAAACGAAAAGAGGCAGGGTTGTTTTATAATTAGTTTTGTTATTAACGTTACATACATGCAGTGATAATCTATGCGTTGCCTGAACCACATTTATGTGCTTTAGAATGTTTAAAATGTATTGAAAAGAAGCAGAGTGGTGTTTTATAACATATTTCGTTTTATTGTTGCCTAAAATAAACATACATAGATAACCGGAGTCGCAGAGCTCAGTGCCGCTTTCAAGAACGCGCTGTTCCATTAGCAGAATTACTGGACTCGCGTCCTCGGGATCATTCTCCTGAGTCGGACTTTGCGTTGGCTTCTTGGAAACGCCTAATGCCAGCGCTTGTTTCTAGTGACAAACAGGCCTCGAAGCAAGAACAAGATCTGCTGTCTGTCATCGATTGTTGTTTACTATGTCGCTTTCTTCGCGCGAAAATGACGTTGATCGCTTCTTTCCAGCATACCACGCCTATCAAGTAAGGGTACTGTTGGCGGTGGAAACGCAAGCCTGATCATGGTGTACCCGACCCGACCCGTACTGTACTGTACCGCACCGTACCGTACCCCTCAGTGGAAACGAGCCAAAAGAGAACATCTAAAACACACAACACGGATGACATTTCTGCTCTGGTGGTCATTGACCTTGGATCTTACTTATAAAGATAAATGCAATATATCATTCATATATACTCATTTATTATAAGCATTACATTTATTCATTTAGCTGATGCTTTTATCCAAAGCGACTTACAATTGCTATATATGTCAGAGGTCACACGCAATATAATTTATTTCGTTACATTTGTGGTTTGCTATTCTTTTATATGTAAAACACTGTGCAATAGTCTTAAGACCCGTACACACCGGGACGAATATCAGCGCGCGTTATTCGTCAGCGTTTTTCAACGCGTTTTTTGTGTTCACACCCAAGCGTTTTTCGCTGACGATGAGCCGAGTGAACATGGTTGGTTGCCATTCACCAACACTGGGCATGCGCGTGCCGGTGTAAACAGTGAATGGCGAATCAGGGAAGGATACGTCATGACTGATAACACCCAATCATAGAGCCAAGCGTCAGCCTCTGCGTCAGCGTTTCTGAAGTTCTCCGTTTTGTCTCGTTCACACTAAAACGCCCTCTGGAGATTCAAAACGCAAAACGCAGCTGGAGCGTTTCTAAACTTCTCCGTTTTAGGTCTTCGTTTTTCCCGTTTTAGTGTGGACGGGAGGTGCAAACCGCAAGCGTAGCAAAAGGTCTCAGTTTTTAAACGAAAACACAGTAGTGTGGACGGGGCCTAAGTCCAGACGAACTGTGGCAACGTTTCCAAGACGATTGAGGAAAACTTCAGAAACGTGATCCGCGTTTTCAGTCGTTTTAATGTGGACGGAGATCGTTTCTAATACGCAGATAAAACGCTGGTGTGGACGGAGATCGTATTCGTTTTAATTCTCCGTTTTTAAACGAAAACGCAGTAGTGTGGACGGCGCCTTAGACACAGGAGAATCGTTTTCATTCAGGAATAAGTTCGGGTGGCTGTTTGAACCGAGATCGCCATCTTTTAATGATTGAAATTTTTCTATATATCTTTTTTTGTATTCCACATTAGAAAGAAATGCATACAGGTTAGAATGACATGACATGATCATTTTTGGGTGACCCTTGAAGAGCAAGCCATAAAGATTATTTTACCCAATCTGTGTTTGGATTAGATGAAATGAACATCAGGAATTACCACATCAAGAAAGCATCAAGGTTTGTGATCCCCTACAGTTTTTTCATTAAAAGGTTTGATTAAGAGAATTACCCAATTCAATGGTCCCTCCAATGCCTACAAGCGAGGCTGCACTATGATACAGGGGGAGGGGCGTGTAGATGACATCACATCCTGTCCCGCCGTATGCCCAAAACCCAGCTGCTGCTTTCAGAGACTGCAAGTGTGTGATGACTGCAGCTTTGGGCAGCCCTGCAACACAAAACACGCCATGACAATACAGAAGAGTCTGGCTCCTATAGGCAGAAGAGACAGTAACAACAACATAATCCACACTATGAAAACATGGATCTTCGCAAGTCAGTAGTCCCATGGTGCGTCCCAATTCGCATACTATCCATCCTAAATGGTATTTGAAAATAGAATTAGTAAGTCCCAAATCGTAGAATGTTGAAATGAGTGTCCCTAAGATACCCGGATGGTCTACTATTTCCAGTCAGAATCTGAAGTGCAGATCCATACACACAAATGATTATATTATCCGATCGTGGTTGTATCTTGCTATTAGTGTTAGTCGATTTTAGAGCTGCATTTGATACTATCGACCACAACATTCTTTTAAATAGATTGGAAATTTATGTTGGCATTAGCATGGTTAAAATCATACTTATCTGACCGTTATCAAATTGTTGTAGCAGTAAATATCTTATCGATCACAACTTCAGTATGGCATACCACAAGGCTCAGGACTAGGAGCGTTGCTGTTCACTCTGTACATGCTACCCTTGGGAGATATAATTAGGAAGCATTGTATTAGTGATCCTAAGCTCTATATTTCTTCACGCCCTGAAGAAAATTACCAGTTCACAAAATTAACAGAATGCATAGCTGATATTAAAAAAAAATGGATGACTAGATTCTACCTGGGTGTGCTCTTTGATACAAATCTTTCATTTGAAAGTCACGTGTCCAGTATCTGTAAAACCGCATTCTTCCATCTTAAAAATACATTCTAAATTACATCATATGCTCTCAATGACAAATTAATACTGGACAATTAGTTCATGCGTTCATGACATCAAGGCTAGGTTATTGTAATGCTCTAATGGGTGGTTGCCCTGCACGCTTAATAAACAAACTACAGCTGATTCAAAATGCAGCAACTCGAGTTCTTACCAGAACCAGGAAGTTTGACCATATTAGCCCCAGTTCTGTCAACACTGCATTGGCTCCCTATTAAACATTGTAAGTAATCAGCAATATATATTTTTAAATTTATACAAAGCACAAAATGGTTTAGCTCCCCAGTACGCGAGCTCTTAACGCATTATAGTCCGTCACATCTATTGCGATCTCAAAATTCTGTCCGGGGACTGTGGACACTTCCCATAACACCTGATGTACTCGTTACATCTTAAAAGGGGACATATCATGCAAAATCCACTTTTTTAGCCCTTAAATGCATTTTGTTGTATATTTGGAGTGTTTACAAGTACAGAAAAGAATCAGAATATAAAGATATAAACGAAGCACCTGAAGAGGTGCTTCGTTTATATATTTATATTCTGTTTTGGTCATATTTTTCAACCTGTTCAGATTTTTCTGTTTTCTATGACGTTTTTTGAACTATCGCATCACCGTATTTGCAGCAGAACTGCCAAATAAGGACATTGACTACCGGTCCAACACTTCGAGCAATCCGCCATTATTATTTCTCGCTCCGATTTTGTAGTCCAAGCTCAATGATGCAGAAGTTACGAGAGGGCAAGTCAAAATGTGAGAACAGAGATGTCCTGAAGTCATCACATACCGGTAGTGCCAGAGGTAAAGATGTAGAGCGTAGGGGTTTTGAGGCAGGTAACGGAGCGGCGCTCGGCTGGGACGGGCTCATGTGAAGCGCTCTCCATCTGATCCAGCAGACTGTGCACATCAGGATGAGCGCTCGCTGCACTCAAACCCCACACGGACACACCACCCTCCCGCAGACCTGGGAGAATCTCCTCCAGAGAGCCTAGAAGATCTGCAAGCACAATCACCATCAATGAAAATCTGTGTTTCAAACTATTAAACGAAGAAAGAAACAAACAAAATATACACGCAAGCAAATAAAAGAAAATATATAAAATATACAATCGAGCAAAAAAATAACAAATTAAACAAACCCAAACGTCAACATAATACTCAGTTTGTACTGTTTGAAAAACGAATAAAGACGACACATTATAAATGATAAATGCTTACCCATTTATAGATAACTTTATACCTTTATTGTTTCACTTCATACATTGTATGCCTTTAAATAATATAATAAGGTTTCAGTGTAATTATACATTTAAGTACTGAGTAATAATAATAAACTACATGTATAAACTAATAAACTACATTACTATTGGGTTAGTAATAGAGGCTGGTTTATGGTTAGTTGCATGTAACTGTTACTGTTGTTACGATTACTTAAGATAGGCTATAATAGATTCAAATGTGAATATTTGAACACTAAGAATGTTTATAATGCACAGCTCGAGCAAAGCCTACTCAAACAGAAAAGCCCAGCACCTGCAGACAGGTTACCAGGGTAATAGGTCAAGGATTAAAGGGTCAAAGGTCAATCTGTCATCATTTATTCTTCAAGTTAAAATCGCAAATCGCTTATTTTTAGCTAATTTGCGAGCATGTTTTGTGTTTTGTAAATATAAATCGGCAAACATCAGTTTATGTTTGCCCATTTATATTTATACATTAGGTAAAAAAAAAACAAACAAAAAAAAACATGTTTTAATGGTCTTTCCCCTGGGTTAATGTTAAGAGATCTAGTAATTTCGTTCGCTTACATAAGTTACACATTTGAGAGCATTGTCGTGTAGTTGTAAAGTGTCAGAATGAGTTTACCTGCTCCGACCACCAGTAGTTTGGCTCCACAGCAGTTCAAGCAGTGCAGCAGTGATCTGGTCTTGATGTTGGTGTTGAGGAACGCCACGGCACAGCCCAGTTTGCAGAAGCCGAACCAAACCGCGATGAAGTCGGGCTCGTTGCTCATGAGGAGCGCCACCGTGTCTCCCGTCCTCACCGCGTCCTGGAACACGCGCGCGATCCTGTTGCTGCGCGCCTCGAGCTCTCCATATGTGTACGTTACACCTTCATAAACCACAAAGGCTTTCTGAGGGATCCGCTGGGCTTGTTGAACAAACCTGTCTACGACCGTCACGACTCGCGAGGATCTTTTGTAGATCTCCAGACGCGCTCCGTACCGTATGACTTTCATTAAATACAAAGCGTCTTTCCAGAAGTATGGAAAACACAAGCGCTGCGCGAGATGCGCGGAGAGGATTCCCGTCAGCAGAGCTGCGATCCATGACAACATCTCTGATAAACAAGCCTGACTCGGTCAAAGTGGTCTAACCGTTAACATTGTTAAACTGCTTCGGGTTGGGGGGTTTAATGGATGTTACAAAACGTCGCTTAGCACTGTCATCCTAATTTATGCAACGTTCAGGGTGTCACGTGACTGTTGTTGTACAACCGTGGGCGTGTCGTCGGGGGCCACGCGCTCGGCCCTGATTATGAGTAGTATGAAGCTGCAGACTCGGAGACCTGCATCTACAGTCCCCCTGCACCCAGAGTCCCGCATTCTCAGACCCCTCGTTTTTCGAGTCAGCGCCTACTATCAAATTGTATCAGATAAACAGAACCTAAGCCAAAACGTGACTAGGCTGTCTTCAATTTTATTTAGAGAATCGTAATAGCTCGTTTGATTTATTTTTTAATAAAACTAATTTAGCTAATCGATACAACATAAGAATAGTCCATTTAATATTTGTAAAGGTAGTTTGTAACAAGATTTGAGCCGTTATGTTTTTTCGCCCTCTTTACCCCGAAAATATTTTGATAGCTAACGTTAGCCTTTAACCTCGGACTTTTTTATATGTCATAAATGCTGCAGTTATTTTTACTGCCCATTTTGTGCCCCCATAAATCTCAAACCCACAAAGTTGTCCAAAGTTCAAAAACATCTCAAGGGACACTCTACAGTCAGAGCAGTGCAACATGAATTTGAATTTTTTTTCTTTCTTTTTGAAAGATCATAAGACATGTGCTATCGTATCCAGTACACCATACATCGATGGAGTTGCCCCTTCCGATTCCAGCAACATATCATTTTATGATTATGCAAAGCGACTTATAAATGAGTTTTTTTAATGCAATTAAAGACGAAAAGTAAAGTCACGAACACAGTTTGTTCTTCCTTTTTTCTTTACAGTAAGATGATGTTTAGGTGATCATTAAATAAAGTAGCCTACTGAATTGTTTATTATTGGTGTTTTGTCTATTCTGATTTATTTTGCTTCGCATTCAAAATATCAAAAAACAGATTTTGTTATGTTAGCATGGTAATGTTAATTAGACCATTATAGGTTGAACTGAAAGAAAAAGTGGAATTTGAATTTTGAATAAAAAATATATATATAAAAAAACAAAACATTGTAGCAATAAAATATCACATAGACTATTTTTCAGAAGATAGTTCAATCTGTAATTGTATCCCTTCCATCAGTAACAATGAGTTTTTTTGGCACAGGCATTAAGCAGGGAACGCAAATATTTATTGGATAATTTATTTGAAGACCGTAATATTGCATCCTATTGTTTTTAATTGCATTTGGATAAGCGTAAACTGTACTCTGTGTGCGGGTGTTATTCGATCTTTTGAACAGCAGGAGGCGCTGTGTTCGAAAAATGAGGGGTCTGAGAATGCGGGACTCTCGGTGGGGGACTGTAGATGCAGGCTCCGAGTCTGCAGCTTCATAATATTGGTCGCTCCACCCAAAAGTGTCGCCCCACCCCATCGTCCAGAGTGCACTCTGGGGTACTCTGATAATCAGTAATATTATGAAGCTGCAGACTCGGAGCCTGCATCTACAGTCCCCCACCGAGAGTCCCGCATTCTCAGACCCCTCATTTTTCGAACACAGCGCCTCCTGCTGTTCAAAAGATCGAATAACACCCGCACACAGAGTACAGTTTACGCTTATCCAAATGCAATTAAAAACAATAGGATGCAATATTACGGTCTTCAAATAAATTATCCGTGTCGCCCTGCCCCTATTTTCCTGTTCCCGCCTTTGCCATTTTCCTCCGACCCCCTAGGGGGCAGTTTGCGATAAAAGGCAACGGTGGCAGCATTAACGAACGAACGACACTCCACGTTGATTGTGATTCCAAATGGTGAGTAAAAATGGTTGTGTAGTTTTATATAAACATATTTAAAAATGTACCATGATGTTCGTGAATCAAATCTGGAATAGTTTCCTTCTGAAAAAAATGTCATGAATAAAGAATCTTGAAGAACTTGCTCTAATACAATAGCAATATGTTTAGTTTTTTTTAAAGCTATGTTTATTTATGTTAATTATGTTTATTTTAAATCGAGAGCAATAAATTACTTTATTGTTAAACTTTGAATGAATTAATAATTTCTCCTTTTTTTATGAATAATTGTTGATTGTGTAGTGGGTCTGAGCGTACAGCACGAGCAAGCACCTGCAGCTCGGTAGCACAGAGGTTTGGAGCTGAATCTTGCATTAGAGAGAGCCCTGCATTGAAAGTGGAGATGTTTTGTCATACAGCAAAAAGACAAGATCCCACATCGACAACTTCCGCTTCTTCAAACAGAGGTTAGACTTCTTGACAAAAACAGAGTATCACATATTTGTTTGGCATAATCCTCTCCATGTAGAGTAATCTGTTCTATCTGGTAATATCTTTATTGCTTTATAAGGATCTCTTTCAAAGACGGAGACCAAAAACCAAATGGATAATAGGAACAAGCCAGCAGTTACACCTGAATCTGACTTGTAAACTTGTGCTTCTTAGGGTTGCAGTGGTATGAGATTTTCACAGTACAAAAGCAGTTTCAGAAATTATCGTGGTTTAATGGTATATGGTCCTGCTCAATCAAATGTCAGTCATTTTTAAATATATTATATTTTTAAAAATATTTTGCCATTGCATCATTTTTTACTCCTACTCCAATAACAATAAATATTATTACTTAATTATTTCTATCAGTCCTTTTACTTTAGTACAGCTTTTGGATATTCTGCCCACCTCTGCTGTCACACCACATAGCCTTGATTTTCAAAACTGCATTTACTGTTTGAATTGTGTGATAAAAGTAACATAATTTGAGACTTTTTGCCTTATTTTTGACTAGATACAAAGCTCATCACAGTTTACACAGTTTACACTATTTATTGCATCCTTTCCATCCACAGTTTACATCCGTAAACTGTGGATGGAAAGGATGCAATAAATAGTGTTTAGTTGGGCAACTACTGAAAATAGCATAGGCTAAAAAATTGATCTTGGGATTTAAGATTTGATATAGAGCAATTAGTACATTACAGTACTGTAAATAATCAAATGTGTGAGATATAACTCTTTTAAGCATGAAACTGTCATACTGCTGCAACCCTAATATAATATACTGTATAAAAGTTAGTATGCCTAGTGATCTTAAAACATTAGTCACATTTAAGTGCAGTAGTAAAGACTGAACTTTAAACATGTTGATAAATACTGATGGTAGGTTAAATTTTAATTGTTGTTGTAGTTAATTCTTGTAAGTTATACCCTTGTAACAGTACAGTACACTCTGTACAGTACACCGTACACTCTGTACACTCCGTACACTCTGTACATGGCTTTGGGGCTCCGATTTGATTTTACAGAGTTATGTCATTACCTCATTACATATTTCACGTTAAATAAACAGACATGCATAATTGTTTATTATTATTATTTAAAAAAAATCAGGATGACATGCCCCTGATCAGGAGGTGGTGGTGTGCTCTCATACTGGACAACTTCACTCTGCAAATGCATGTAGCTGTTTGCATGTTCCTACATTAAACATTAGTTTATGTACTATATCTACCAATATACATGCCTACCTCTTGTCATTTGTTTTTCTTGGCACTCAACCTTACAAAAGGCAATGTCTTCGGGGAGATTCAGACCGAGAGATTCAGGTAATTTATTGTGCACATACATTCATTAAGCAATTTCTTTGAATGGTGTTCTGGTAAAACTTCCATTTGTTGGTGAAACAATAGAGTTATTTGTCATTGTTCAAGACAAGCATGTTAAGGGAGGGCTTTAGTGAAGCGCTGCAGAGCTTCTGTCCTAATGGTGGAAACACAGTGTGATTTTGTGCTCTGTGATACAGGTCCAAGGCTATTAACACCGCCCGACCCTTGAAAGCCCTGGCCCGACAGTGGGGAAAGCGGCTAATGTGTGTTGGAGCGATATTATTTTAATATTATCGTTATAAGAGAATATTTATCTCTTTATTTATTATTTTATTCAGAGCATGCAGTTATGACAACAATATATCAGGTTTGTCTGAACCAAGGTTTATATTTTTTTCAACAACATTTATATACAAGTATAAATAACAATGTTTTTTGTTTCAACAGCTTCCCCATGAAATAATAGCAACTGGTGATTCTGCATATTTGACGCTTTCACTGGTATGCAGATGGTTTAGGGATGTGGTCACGAATGAAATTTTCCAGAAAGCAGCACACTTTGCCTGGCCAGACTGTAAGATGTTTTTTTCTGTTCAATGTACATTTCTTGGATTGAAATTTGTGGTATGTGACATTTAAACTTGAATCTCCACACTTATATTTTTTCTGTATTTTGTCTTTACATTTTAAGGTGTGGTCAACTGGAAAAAAAATTCTCCGGACTACTGTGATGAGTTTCGCCGGATCTACAGCTTCAGGGAATGCTTGGAGCTTTTTTTAAGTCCTATCCACCAGGGTACAGGGGAAGAGGAAGACGAGGGGAACTGCTGGGCTTTTACTCCGAAGATCTTTGTACAGGATTTTCCTCGCAGGACTGTTTTTTTTTTTTTGCTGCAGGAAATGAATTTCTGTAAAACTCAAAACTTGTAGATTGGAATTGGCTTTATGCCCAGCTGCACTACTTCCTGAACTTCAGCCAGCTCCCTTGTTTCCTGTCTGCCATTATTGGCCAAATTGATTAATTCAGGCGTGTCTGATTATTGTTGCCATGACTACTGAGGTCAAGCACACCTGAATTAATCAATTTGACCAATAATGGCAGACAGGAAACAAGGAGCTGGCTGAAGTTCAGGAAGTAGTGCAGCTGGGCATAAAGCCCATTGAGAGATGAACTGGTTTTGATGTAGTAATTGATGCAACTAAAAGTTAAACTTAAAGGTCAAACTTGAAAAATTAGAATATTGTGCAAAAGTTCATGTTCAGTAATTCAAATTAAAAAGTGAAACTAATATATTTAGTATAAATAACTATTTATGCATATGGCATGATTATATATAATTTTCAGAGGGCTTACATTTTTGTAATATTCTGATTTTGTGAGATTTGAAACTAATATATTTAGTATAACTAACTATTTATGCACATGGCATGATTCTATATAATTTTCAGAGGGCTTAGATTTTTGTAATATTCTGATTTTGTGAGATTTTGAATTTGATGTTCATCAAAATTATAACTTTTGCACGATATTAAAATTTTTCGAGGTTCACCTGTATAGTGTTCTATTGAAAAGCTATGGCAAAAACATAGGTTTCACTAATTGTGAATATGGTAAAGTACCTTGGTTCTTTAAGGTTTGCATAAATTCCATTCTGCTGATGCATAAGTGCAGTTTGGAGTCTATAATAAAGAAAAAGTGACAAAGTCTTTGTTTTGTTGTGTTCTTAAGAGCATGTATAGAAACTCCCTTAAAAGTTTATTATAGTACAACCATTATTAATTACATTTATGTAAACGCACAAATACTATAATTACCATAGTTAATTTGTTTGTTTATTTATTACAAGGACAGTGCATATTAACATGACAAGTCAAAAAATGCCTGAGTTAGCCAAAAGGCTAGTTTTCATCTGCAGTCCTGGGCCAGATGTACAATAGGCAACCTAAAAATACAATATACATACAACAATTATAATTAAAACATAACATTTGTGATTACCATGGCTTTTTGGAGCTATAATCAGTGAAGTTTAACAGCCGTAAATGTAGTTAAAAAAAATGTTCGTAGGATCTTACGGAAACTCGTGGTTACTATCAGGTGTTTGCTCTCTCTCTCTTTCTCTCTCAATTCAATTCAGAAAGCTTTATTGGCATGACAAAAAATACATTTTGTATTGCCAAAGCGTCAAAACAACATAGAAAATGATTTGGAACATTTAGTACACCAAATATTAAAACTGATATCATAAAACAATAATAATAAAATGAACAGATTAATAAATAAAATAAAATGGATTTAGAAATCATATATATATATATATATATATATATATACATAAAAAAGAAAAATATTGAACATTATGTGTGTAGGTCTTAGGCTGTGAGTGAGTGTGTGTTTAGTGTATGTAGATAAAGAGCGAGATGTCATTAACTTACAAAAAAACAGTGAGTAATACAGAGGTAACGGACCATCTAACTTACTACAGCTGTTGAGAGTGATTGTGAATTAGACCATTATTTCTATTCTCTTTGTATTTCTACTTCAATGGAATAATGTGGAATCGCATTAATGTCCGCAAAATCAACAAGTTTATTCGTCTGTTGTGTTCTTCCGCATTCCCAGCCGGCCCAAAGCGTCACACTTCTCTGCACCAATGATCTGTAATAGCGTCACACTTCTCTGCACCAATAAGATCATCTTTATTATAAACCAATAAACGTTAAGGTGGGCGGGGCGACACTTGTCGCTCCGCCCAAAAGTGTCGCCCCGCCCCATAGTCCAGAGTGCACTCTGGGGTACTACGATTATCAAGCTTACCACTATCATAGGAGTTACCATAGCAAAAGGGCGTGGCGCATAGTCTAGTAGTGCCACTCCCATAACAGCGACTCGGATGTTTTGTGGAATGTGTTCGAGAACATGACGTAGAACCTTATGCACGTGACTTTTGTTGGTTAATTTAAACTGCTAACAAAGAGGTATATAGACCATTTTGCAAGATGCTAACAACACTGGTCCAGAAACACTTCCTGTTTCACTTTATAATGTTTTTCTTTATTTCACATGTAAAGAAAACATCTTAAAGATGTTTGTTTAACTTTTTGATTCAGATTTATATATTCCGTTGGTTGTATTTTATCCCAGCTTTTATGTAGAGTTAAAAAAACTGAAACAGGAAGTGCTTCTGCAGTGTTGTTTACATCTTGCAAAATGGTCTATAGAGTCACATTTGTCGCATTTAAACAGTAGCAATACATAAACAAATATAAAAATATAATTGAAATAAACCATTAATAGTTTTTTTTTTTTAGCTTAAAAACATTTTTTTTTCATGTTTCTGTCTGTTCAATATACTGTGGACGGGACTGTTGTTTACATTTACATTTAATGTTTGATTTACGTAAGATTGTGGCGAATGTACTTTCTATAGCCTACTTCTTCCCCTCTGTACTGTTTAGCTGCAGTAACATGTTTGTAAAATATTAATGTCTCTCTCGATGGTCAGAGTCGTGGACACAAATGCCAGTTTGAACTCTGTGTCAGTCTGTGTGTTACTTTAGACCATTCAGTCCTTTATAAAAGGTATTTTGTTCATATCCACAGTTTGTGTGTGTGTGTGTGTGTGTGTGTGTGTGTGTGTGTGTGTGTGTGTGTGTGTGTGTGTGGTGTGTGTGTGTGTGTGTGTGTGTGTGTGTGTGTGTGTGTGTGTGTGTGTGTGTGTGTGTGTGTGTGTGTGTGTGTGTGTGTGTGTGTGTGTGTGTGTGTGTGTGTGTGTGTGTGTGTGTGTGTGTGTGTGTGTGTGTGTGTGTGTGTGTGTGTCTGTAACACTGGCCCAGGAAACTGCAGATCAGTCACACTGAGGAGGAAGCATCTGTCTATGAGGAAACTGGATTTGAAATCGTTCATTTGGAAGTTTAGCGCCATCATGTGGGTGTCTTCATTATTTCTGCATTACATGTGAACGTGTTATTAGACACAAAAGCCAATTATTGTTTTTGTTTTCCATAAGATTATGTGACTTTCACTGAGATATGATATCTTAAATTATGTCAGTGCTATTGCTTTGTCTCAAGATTTACACCAGTGATGTTTTTTTTTCTAATGCACGTTTATAAAAGCAGCTTAAATGCCCTGATTGTTCTAAAGCCTATAATCCTGGCTTGATTTTAGCCTTGTCTGTGAAACCAGGGGCCTGTACCATGATGGTAGTTGAACAAACTCCAGGTTGCAGGATTAGTTTTGAGTTGACAAACCCAAACCAAGCCAACCAGGCTTTGTTGGTACCATGATGCAGATCATCACCTCTCTCCACTCAGGCTTTATCCCGAGTTTAGGACTTCAGGTGTGAGTGCAAGTAAAAGTTGATAGTTTATGGTGGATAAAGGTATAGAGAGAATTGAACATTTAAACTCACACATAGTTATTTTATAGCTTTCTAAAGCGTATTTATATTATATGTTATATATTTATTCATTTAAACTCTGCATAATAATAATAATAATAATAATTGATGAACTAAAATTGTACATGTGTGATTGATTAAGGGTATAATAATTACATAAATAATATTTAAATCATACAAATTTATTATTCTAAGCATTTATTATAAGCATTACTAAAAGCCAGATGTTTTTGTCTTTAATAATCATTTGCTAGTGATCTATAATTTGGAGTGGAAACATGTGGAGTGACATGTGAAACTTTAATCACAGCTGATTCACCTGGAGCATCACCTGACCCGGGCCAGTTAGCCGTGGAGCGTGAGTTACTATGGCGATAAACACGCTAAAAGCCAAACCACTTTCATGGTGCCTAAAACTCAGGGTTGGCGCAAACTAAACAGAAACACACCTGGCTAGCCACCTAAACCGGCTTATGGTATAGACCACAGGAATATGTTTCTGAAATTTAGACTAAAAACACATCTCTTTTACCTGGCATTCACATAGAACATTATACATTTCTATTATTCAAATCAGTTAAATGATTATTAGGCTGCATAGATTATGTCAGCCAGAACCGGTGACAATAACACCCAATGTACTCGTTACATCATGAGAAGAATGGCATCTACGCAAATGAGGTCTGAGGTTTACTGAAGTCAGCTGAATCTGGGCCGTATCCAGATCTGATGGAGGACCTGCGCCTGGACACGTCCACAACAAATCACTGCAGTGCCAGCCTCATCAGCCCTGTGAAGGCCTCATCGACACTTCTACAAACCAGTCTCCATACCGGCATGACTCCGACCTCCAACCAGATGAACTGCATGCATAATATTCTGATGTTCTGGTCCAATCTGACTTTCTGACCTGTAAATGCTGCCTGAATCATAATCACACACTGTTCACTTGTTGGCCAGAGAACTGAGCAACTGAATCTGGGTTCTCCCAAGGTTTTTTTTTTCTCACTGTAAAAAATATTTTCAAGATTTGTTATCACAACATATTTTCTTTTGTCAGATCAACTTTATAATCATTTATTTAGTTGAGATAACTTATTATTTTGAGTTTCTGATGGTCAAATTAATCTACTTCATTGTATTAACTCACTTTTTCCAGTTCAATCAACTTAAAATTTTAAGGCAACCCAGGTTACTTACTTTTTTAAGTTAAACCAATTTTTTTACATTGTAGTAATCACAACATTTTTTATTTTGTCAATTCAACTTAAATAATTTATTTAGTTCAGATAAAATATAATTTTGAGTTTCTGGTGGTTAAATTAATCTCCTTCATTGTATTAACTCAATTTTTCCAGTTCAATGAACTTAAAATTTTAAGGCAACCAGGTTACTTACTTTTTTAAGTTAAACCATCAATATTTTTTTTACAGTGCTCTGATGGAGGTTTGGTTCCTCTCCACTGTTGCCTTGGCTTTTGGCTTGCTATAGTTGGGGACATTTAATATTCAACAATATTACTGTATCTGTACTTCAGGTGGCTTATGATATAATATTGATCTGGGATGTATTATGTTATCACTGTGTGAAGCTGCTTTGAGACAATCTGTATTGTACAAAGCGCTATATAAATAAAGGTGACTTAACTTGACTTGGACGATGATGACGCAATTTTCTTCTAGAAACAAACTTTTTTCTATTATTTTCATGTTATCTCTGTAAAGCTGTTTTGATACAATCTGTATTGTAAAGAACTATATAAATAAATGTGACTTGACTTGAAAGATGTCTATTCTGCTCACCAGGGCTGCATTTATTTAATTAGCAACATAATGAAATGAAACATTCCACCAAAAGGGGGACATTTCTGTCCCCATGACATTATATGTATAAAATTGCATGAAAATTAACTCTAAAATATATTTTATTATTAAGCAAAATGTCATGCACATTAAGCTAACTACAAATTTACATTAATAAAACAACACAGAACAACATTAATAAAAACAACACAGAACACTAAAAAATAGTACTTTCTGCATGTCCCAACTCTCTATCTCTAAACTTTACCATGAAATATTTTGATTAAAATCCTTCAGAAATCTGGAAGACATTTTTCTTGCATTGTTGTGCGACTTTATATCCAAACCGCTTTAAAATGAAAAAAGAAAAAAACAAAACATTTAATCTAATATTTTAGATAAAATACACATTTTTGTCATGTCCCCGGGTTTTCACTCAGTTCTGTTAGACTCTTACTTCCCCCCTCTGAAAAAAGTAGAATATTCCACAAGACACATTTTCAACAGTAAGTTGCATCATCTGCATCTTCTGAAGGCAATGGGGCGACCATAAATCACTCCTCTCATTTTAATTTCTGTATATTTGATGAAATTGTAATTATGAATGAGAAGGTCAATCTCAACATACAGTCCTGTTACCTAACTTTTTTTTATTATTATTTAATTGTTTTATTTTAAAAATATTAACTTTTGGTAAGGCACTAGAAATGGCTCAGTGTCTTCACGCTATTAGTATCAATGCTATGTGGTCATATGCCATATATTTGATAACTTTTTGTTTAAAACTAAATCCTGTTTCAGCACTGTTACTATTTTTTTCTTTTTCTAAAAAATAAATAAAATTAAACCACTATTTTTATCAGTTTTGTTTGGCCCATAATTTATGCAATTATTTAATGAATTAATTCTAAAAAAAAAAATTCTTTAAAAATGAAAAAATGCCTTTGTGTGTTTCTGCTTAAACCTTTTAAAAAAATTAATAAAGTTGCCTGAGATTGACCAATACACATTTTAAATTAAATATGTGTAGTATTACATTCAATGTTGAAAAAGATCAAAAATAATGTTTATTTTTGAAGAGTTACAACAAGCAAATGTCATGCATTCGGTGGAATGGCCCAAATATTACTAAGTAAAACAACTGTTTTATGTGTGAATGTATTCCTGTGATCAAAGCTGAATTTTCAGCATCATTACTCCAGTCTTCAGTGTCACATGATCCGAAATCACTCTAATATGATTTGATGATCAAGGAACATTTCTCGTTATTATTAATGCTGAAAAGAAAAGTTTAAATGTTGTGGAAATCGTGATACACTCACATTAAAAAGTTTTGGGAAAGTGAGATTTAAAAATGTTTTTACCTTTATTCTGCAAGGATGCTTTACATTTAACAAAAGAGACAATAAAGACATTAGTAATGTTACAAAAGATTTATCAAAATGCGAAATGAAAAATGCATGAAATTTATGTTTATCAAAGAATCCTGAATAAATCCTGAAAATATTAAGCAGCAAACATAGTTTTCATCATTGATAATAAGAACCAGCACCAATAATAACTTATCAGACTCTGAAGACTGCATGATGACTGCATACATAATGAGATGTGTATATATTCAAAAAGAAAACAGATATTCAACATTATAATAATATTTCACAATATTATTGTTTT
Organism: Pimephales promelas; assembly: GCF_016745375.1. The sequence goes on along the minus strand of NW_024122006.1, from coordinate 688,071 downwards.
ACAGTATTTTAGATTAAATAAATGCAGGCTTAAGAGACTTAGACTTAATTCAAAAACATTACACCTCGTTTTGATCAATGGTGTAAATGTACAAAAAAGCACAGTACTTATTTTATGAATATTACCTGAATTGTTACCTGTCAGTAAAACAGTGACAAAGCACTTATGATTTATATACAAAAGTTATTGTTTGTACATATTTCCATATTGTTTAATCATATAAAACAAACAATTGGGCATGTTTAATGCATGTGGATGTGAGAATGAGTTTCTGCTAATGCACTTTTGGGCCCTGCCTACTTTACATAGACCGCAGTTTATTAGATTATGAGAGGACTTTCATTTTTTTGTTTCCTGAAGTGGGAGAGAAGCGAGTTTCCTCCTGGGCGTAGAGTTTGTACTTTGTGAGTTTGTATTTTCGAGATAACGAATATAACTTCAAAGCGAGTGCGGTTTAAAGTCTCTTGCGCATGCGCGGTAGCGTCTGAGGGTATTTAAATATGGGGTGAAAATTCCAGCAGCTCCATAAGCACACACGGTTTTTCTCCTTCTCATGTCCAGTGTGTGTGTGTGAGTTACACAGGAAGATGATGAGCTGGGCCATAGCCACTCTGGCTGTCGGGATCGCCACTCTCTTGCTCGTCCAGAGGAAGTTGTACCCGTACTTCTGGGAAGACTTGCTGTATTACGTGAGGGTACGGCTGGTGGGGAAGGCGATGATGGCGAGGATGAAGCGCGGAGTTGTCACATATCTCCAGTGCTTTGAGCATCAAGCCAGAAACATCCCCCAGAAAGCGTTCATCGTGTTTGAGGACCAGGTGCTCTCGTACAGGGACGCAGATGTGCGCAGTAACCAATTCGCGAACGTGTTGCGGTCTCACTGCGGGCTGAGACACGGGGATATCGTGGCGCTCCTCATGAACAACGAGCCTGACTTCATCTTCGTCTGGTTCGGGCTCTGCAAGCTGGGCTGTGAGGTCGCGTTTCTCAACTTTAACATCAAATCCCAGTCTCTGCTGCATTGTCTGCACAGCTGTGGCGCTAAAGCGCTCGTCGTCGGCTCAGGTAAGCGACGCGACGCTCGGGTTTAAGTTAGCGTTAACATAATCGACTTAAGTTAACTGTGGGGAGCTCAGAAATGTTATTATCACGCTATGTAACTGCAACACATAGAGACCTTTACCCATCAGTCGTTTCCTTATTTCACTGGCCTTCTTCCCATCAAGCTGAAGTTAAGATGAACATGTTGATCCCATAGACTGTAAAAAAAGAGGTTGATCCTGTGAGAAGGAGTGTGACGAGCAGCACGGAGGTCCTTCACTACCGCTAGCCTTCATGCTAGTTCTTTTGGTTGCTTATTTTGTATTGTTTGCTTTTAAAACAAATTACAAAAAACAAGGAAATTTTGACCAAAGAAATCTTTATTGAATATTGTTTAAAAAAAAAAAAAAAACTTGGTGCTTTTGGTATTGTTTATTTAACGTTATAATTATTATTATTATTTTCATTTTCCCTTGCGAAAGGGTGGTTTCTAGGTTGTCAGTTATTAGAAGTGACGACAAAACAAAAACAAATCCGGGTAGATAACTTGCAAATTGTAATAACAAAGTCTATTACATTTTGATGTACTTTTTGATTACTTTTAGTTTATTTTTGACCTAACTCTTTTTCACATAGATTTTTTTGAATAGGATATAATCTTGTGCCATATTAATATAAAAATACAAAGATAAAGAAAATATTTTCCATTCTCTTTCAACGATATGTGTATTAAATTTTACGTTACGTTACGTCTGGGGTTTGGGAGTTTAATGAAAATCAAAAATTAAATTAAAATTCATTTTAAATTAAATGTAAAAAAAAAATCGAAATAAAACAATTTTTAGAAATTATTTTTAAAAATGATTGTATTTGTTTACCTGAATGTTATTGTCCAATAATAGAATAGAAGTTCATGTTTCTCAAATATCAGTTAATGGTCACATAAATTGAACCGTGAATGTCTATTCTATTATTGGACTTTATTTAAGTGACCTAAAATAACTTCTCAATGGATACACAATCTCAGTGGATATACTTCAAGTAATTATATTTGGTCAAAGACGTTCAGCTTGACAGAAAATTTGGGGAATTGCATGTGAATATGAAATGATGTGAATTTGTACATTTGAATGTGTTTGGAAGACAAAAGTCTTCTGAAGACGGTAACACATAATGTCCTGATCTTGTCCTGTGCTTGTAGACCTGATGGTGTCTCTTGAGGAGGTGCTGCCGACACTGATGGACTCTGGGATAGATGTGTTTGTGGCAGCAGAGAGTTCCTCACTGAAGGACTCTGGGATAGATGTGTGTGTAGCAGCAGAGAGATCCTCACTGAAGAACATCAGGACTCTGCTGGACCAGCTGGACTCAGCCTCCCCAGAGAAGCCTGAGCTTGATGCTCCTCCACCAAACCTCATGGACAACTTCTTGTTCATCTTCACATCTGGCACTACAGGTGAAGTACACACAGAAAACACCAACAGCGGTTACTCTATTACGGTTCAGGACGGCAGCAAACACATCTCTAGCCCTTCATCAGCACTGAGGCACAGCCATGCCCACATCCATATTTTGATATTTTTAAAGGCAGTTATGAAAATAAATAGTCTTTACTTGTACAGTAGTACAGAGCAACACATGCAATAAAGCCCTGCCTTGTCGGCAGAAGACAAGACGCACATTGATCCAGCACAAACACACATTGCGTCGGTCATGGATCATCTTCCCTGAGGGCGTGATTATATCTTGGCCCTTTCCTCTATTCCCCGACTCCCCAGGCACTTCTTACATCAGGCTTGAGGCTGGCTCATGGTTAGAACAATGTTCTGATGGCCCGCTTTGACTTGGTTGGTTAGAGCGTCTCTTTCAGGCATGTAAAGGCGGTAGACCCGTGTTCACAAAGAACAGTCTGGTGTAGAAGAACTATGGAGTAGGTGATGTGGGACTATTTCAGTCTTTATGTTGCACTGATGGTCTCCTGTTTTTCTCTGGTTCTCAGGACTGCCGAAAGCTGCTCGGATCAGTCACATCAAAGCTGTGATGTGTATGGCCTTCCTCGGCTTGTGTGGCGCTCGTGGCAGTGATCGAGTCTACCTGCCGCTGCCGCTTTACCACATGTCTGCGTCACTTCTCGGCATCGGCGGGTGCATCCAGCTCGGTATGAGCTTACTAACACAGGGACAAACCACTTGCTTTTCTGCACTATATATTGTATGTGGCGTCTGTAAAGCTTCCATATACTGTAAATATTGCTAGTGTTAGAAAGCAGTTGACTGTGAAAAGTTTCTGCACGTGTAATCTGACCCTGATATGGAGCATTGTGTTTCAGGGGCGACGTGTGTTTTGAAGAGGAAGTTCTCTGCCAGTCAGTTTTGGAAGGACTGTCTGAAGTATGATATTACTGTGTTTCAGTATATTGGAGAACTCTGTCGGTATTTGGTCAATCAACCAAAGGTACTGAAGTTTGTACTTCATGCTAACACATGTGCTGCATTTTTAGGGGTTTTGTTTCTAGTTGACATTGTTTGGTAACACTTTACAATAATAGTACATGAATAGTCATGTACTAATACCTGAATTTATAATTACTTTACTATGAACTAATGATGAGTTAAGACGTGTACTAATGAGAAACTAACCTTAACTACGACATGAGACATAAGAATTCCTGTGTGAATATACCATCTTACCTACATGTTTGTACATGCTTGTTAATGCATTAATTAACATTTCGGGGTAAAATAAATCAACCTTGCTCTAGACAATGGACATATTTTGTGGCTCAAAAGAAGAGCAAGAACCCTAACTGACTAACATCCAACTGCAGCATTATGATATAAAGACAGTAAACCAATCCATAAAATAACCACATAAATAACCATCATCTGTGTTAAAGGTGGAATACCTAAGATTTTTGCATTAAAATATACCAAAATCACAAGGCCAGTGTTATATATTTAGTTAAGATGATAACTTACAATATTCCAAATGTTTCAAACAATGTTTAAATCGCGAGAAAATTGAGATTTTAACCAAGGAAACGGGGCGTATGAGCAGGGGTGAGCTGGGAGTCGCCAGTCAATCGCGTCATATCCGCTTACCTCGGTTTCCGCTCGTACTACGTGTAGTCCTGGACAAATGCGGTAGTTGTAGTTGTGCGTTAGCGTCTATCGAGCAACAAACGTCAGCTTGTTTCGCGCATTTGTTATGGAATGGAGCACAATTATTCTTCTCATTTATTCTCGGAATGTGAACTGTTGGCTGTAAAGGGGGTCGCACACCGGACGAGAAGCGCCGCGCCACGTTTAGGACAACTCCACAGTAACGTTATCGAACACCGGACGCGCACTTTCTCATCAGTGTATGGCCAGCAATATTGTTATGTTTAATGACAGGAAATGAAGATAATGTATGTTTTATGTTATGATTGTACTGTACAATTAAACACAATCGTTGCTGAGTCTGCAGTCTGAAAACTTTACCTCAGAGCATCCGTTCACTGAATGAATTGAGAATCTCACCTGAAAAATCTAATAACATCAGCAATTGTCATTCAAGCAGCTGATTTCTGTAAATGAATGCAAAACTAAATGCATATTGCAGCATAGGGCGAAGTCAGGATCCATCAGCAACGATTTGAGGCAAAAATAATAAAAATTGTATACAAAACTATGTAAATGGCGCTCTGTGGAGCAGCAGGATTTTGAACACGGTCCTGAGGAGTTGCTGGCGCCGCGGACAGACGCCGAATTGCGCCTCGCCGGTATGTGTGCACTTATAGATAATAATGTGT